>WAAD01017183.1:8323-18383 GCA_013389945.1 Fregata magnificens
ATCAGGATAACTGCTCAAAAAAGATAATTAACTGAGATTGCTGACACATGGAATCATACTGCCAAAACCAAAACCCCTCAGATGACTGCCATCTCAAGTTTTTGACTTCTCAGTTGGATTTGGTCTCTGTGATGAAACAAACCCTGCCTCCAAGCAAGGTGCAGAAAGAGCTCTAAGTTTGGTTGTGAAGGTGTCTATAAACAACTGTTTTAAATGAGGAATTTTCAGAAAATATAAGTACCAAAAAAAAGGAAGTTAGGAGTGAAGTCAAGGGCATAAAAAGAAATACAAATTTTTGTGTAGTACAGTGAGTATTCAGTAACTATGGATTTTTCAAAGGTTTTCTCAATGCAAGTTCTGTGTTTAGTTTGCAGAACTGAAAATAATAGTCTTCTAAAAGCGAACCAAGTGAATGTAGGGTTCTCTGCAGGGTGTTGAGAGCACAAGCAGTAAAGGAAGATGTGATTTGACCTTATCATTTAAGAGTAATAGTAGCAATAATGGAAAGAGATTTGAAGATATCTGTTTGTACGTGTGATCTCTGCCTTCTGGAAAACTAAACATGCTAAAACTTGGGACTATAAATGTGTGTGCTACAAATAATTTAAGTCATACTTAAAAAATGGTATTAACTGCTACTGGTTATGTAGGATTGCACTAGACAGGGACTGAATGCTGATAAGCAGCTTGGCAACAAGGGTAGAACTACATTCTCTTCATGTCCAGATCTCTTGCCAGCATAACACAGAGAAGGCAGTTTTGGTAAGATCTTGATAAGGAGTAGAAGGAGGCTTAAATGTGTGAACAAATTACTTTGGGTTTTTTTTGCTTCCAAAAAATTTTCTGTAAGGTGCTAAAAAAGCAGCTTCCAAAGTTGAGTGTCTAAGGTTAGGTTCCTTAAACTTTTTACAGTATGCTAGCACTTTGTTCTTAGCAAACAGCTATGCAACTGTTGATATTGGTAAACTATCAAGTTGCTTAAGTAACCTTTTCGACCAAGTCAGGTACTAATTCTGACAAACTTGCATCTTTCTTCATATAGAATATTTTTTAAAGGAAGGAGGGAAATTACACTTGTTTGATTAAATCTCTTTGAATGTCCTTTGTATAGATACTTTGTTAGTGCTTCTGTTTGTTTAATTTTTCAGATTACAGTTCCATTCTCTTGTTTCTTGAGATAGAGGGTGACAAAAAAGGGAACAGAGTAAATGAAAAGCAGAGATAGGAAATTGCAGCTTCTGTTTCTTTCCTTTTGGTTTTGAAAGGATCACAGAAGCAGTAAATAGCTCGCTTCAAAATTCCTTTTCTCTTTCAGCTCTGGGGTACTTGGAGAGCTTTTACTTTCTTCTAACCAATCTGTGGGATCTAAGACTTTTACCAGGATCAGGCTGTGCAAATATCATTTTTAGATTGGCAAATCGCACCCAGCAAAGTGTTAGGATGCATCTGAAGAGAGAAGCAGAAAAGAAGAAATGGACAGGAAAACTGAGGAGCATAGACACCCCTAAGGAAGATAATGGGAAATTGATCCATATTTTGAGTTTTGTTCACTAGTGTAAAAACAGAAATAGTGATGTTATTTCTTTTGGCTTTTCAAGACCCTGGATTTGGAAGTGAAATGATGAAATGTGGTGAGTAGGTTGAGGTGGTGATACCACCTGCCACACTGTAATATGCAAATGATTGCCTTGATTACATCTTCTTGCTTTCTTCCAGTTACTTGTGACAGAATAAGATTTCTTCCAATGCTAACTTCACTTTGACAGAGAAAGGAGTTAACTTTTTTCTTCTGAAAACATATCCTTCATACACTGTAAGGCTTGGAGGACAATTTACTTTTCATTTGACAGTCTGTATCAATTAACTTGATGTGATCTAGTTCTGTGTGCAGTGCCTTTCTAAAATTTGCTGGACTTTTAAATGTTATCTATTGCTGCTCTGTATTGATTTTTCTAATGGGATAACAAAAATATGAAAATTCAAACTGCATATTTCCTAACTTATCCCAATTCACTTTTTGTCTTTTTCTACAGTTTAAGCATATAAAATGTTCTCTATTCACATGCCAGTGAGATTCTGTGTGGCCCCAGGAAGGGATGTTTATTCATCAGTGTGCTTAATTTTTGTATTAATATGTCAGAGACATAAGCATGAACTCCTATGGTGTCTCACATGAAATGTAAACCATGACCTAATCAAATAATGATCTGATGATGTTCAGGACTTCTCCTGTTCTTTTCAAATTATCTCTTCCAAATATATATTTTTTTTAATTATTGTCAGCAGCCATGGCCTCTCTCATGTAGTAGGTAGCTCTGAAATTAGTTGGATTGTTAAAAAAAAAAAAAAAAAAATTCCATTTGTCAATATAATCAACATACCTGGTATTTCCTGCAGTCAGAGCTCCTGTCTGGAAGGCTGGCAGAGAATAGACAAGGAATGACGGCAAGCTGAAGGGAGGCCCCTGTGTATTGTGTCCTGGATTCATGCTTGCCTTTCTTGTTAGTGTACGTTAGCAGATGTGAGCTTGTAGAAGAACTTGGCTACCGAAGAGTGGTATGACACAGCTGTATTTGATTCTTTCTGCAGACATGGAAAAAGGGAGAATGATAATCTGTGCTAGTGACATGATGGATTGGGAGGAAATGATTGTGGTACTCTTTGTTTCTGATACAGTTTTCAAGTCAGTAGGTTGTTTTTCCTCCCCCCGCCTTTTTCTTTTTTCCATGGTGCTCAGATTATGTGTGAGACAGATGCTCAGCCGCTAGCCACCATCCTCCTGTGGCTTTCATGCCTCCAGTTTGATTGAATATGAGCACAGCAATGTTTTTTCTCCTCAAGACAGTCTGACAAACATTCTTTGTATGAATGGTGCACTTGGTTGCTCTAGTAAACAGACTCCTCTTTTTATCCAGATGTCAGGAGAAGCAATGACTTCCTTACAGTGCACCTGCATTGTACCATATCTCATTCCTCCAGGGAACTAGAGGCTACAGATGCTATCTGATATTTCTTTTAGTTGATTCAGAAACATTTGCAATCGGGCGAAGGCCAAATGTTTCCTTGTTGTGGAAAAGCTGTAGATAGCCGTCCTTATTCAAAGAACTTTATAGCATTCACTTTGTGGAGTTCTCAGGAAATGCTCCCACCTGAGGGGAGGCATTTTCAGCCACATAGCTGTGCAGCAGGACAGAGAGGAATTCAAGAGCTCAAGCTTTTAAATGAGGCAGAGCTGAAGAGTTTACAGGCAATCAAGCAAAAGCTCTTGGATCCTCTGAGTAATCATCCCTTGTGTTCACTGACCCTCTGCCTCATTGCCATCTCGCAGGTTCATTTCTGGGAGTTCCATGCTAGGCCCTCACACTGCAACTCACACTGGTGAAAGAAAACACATAGAAGTTATTAGCACACCCATATAGTCCGAAAAAATTACCTTCTTCCCCGGAAAGGGAGAGCTGCACTGTCTATTAAATTTGACTTCCACAAGCAGGATTAATAAAAGATCCCCATGCCACTGTGATTCTGCATGGCTGCAGGAAGGTGTGCTTCTTCATCAAAGTGTTTAATTTTTATAACAATACCTCAGGAATACACATCTGCATGCTGGTGAGCTTGATTTCTTTTTTTTTGATTTTTTTTTTTTTTTTTTTTAACTTTCCCTGTAGTTGGCTTTGTAGTCATCTGTGCCTCTCCATTTCTAGTAAGGAAGTGAAAAGGGGATGTGTTAGTCTCCAGTCAGTACAAGATCCAGTACCAGTAGACTGGCTATGTTGTGTTAAGGCCAGGCCTCTGATATCGGAAGTGTTAAAACTCCCTTGCCACAGCCTTCCTGGCCTGAACTTTGCTTGGTGGGGGAGAGATGATAGTTCATCTGCCTCCAGCTTCCAAGGCTGACGTTAAAGCTCTGCTGGGAATTGTTTTTCACTATTTGGTTGGAGGCCCGTAACTAGCGGTGTTCCCCAGGGGTCTGTACTGGGTCCGGTTCTGTTCAATATATTCATCAATGACCTGGATGAAGGGATAGAGTGTACCCTCAGCAAGTTTGCTGATGATACCAAACTGGGAGGAGTGGCCGATACGCCAGAAGGCTGTGCTGCCATCCAGCGAGACCTGGACAGGCTGGAGAGCTGGGCTGAGGGGAACCAAATGAAATTCAACAAGAGCAAGTGTAAGGTCCTGCACCAGTACAGGTTGGGGGTTGACTTGCTGGAAAGTAGCTCTGCTGAGAAGGACCTGGGAGTGCTGGTGGGCAGCAGGCTGATCATGAGCCAGCACTGTGCCCTTGTGGCCAAGAAGGTCAACAGTATCTTGGGGTGCATCAAAAGGAGTGTGGCCAGCAGGTCAAGGGAGATAATCTTCCCCCTCTACTCCACCCTGGTGAGGCCACATCTGGAGTACTGTGTGCAGTTCTGGGCTCCCCAGTTCAAGAAGGACAGGGAGCTGCTGGAGCAAGTCCAGCGGAGAGCCACAAAGATGATCAGGGGACTGGAGCACCTCTCTTTTGAGGAAAGGCTGAGAGACCTGGCTCTGTTCAGCCTGGAGAACAGAAGACTGAGGGGGGACGTTGTTACTGCTTACAAATATCTGAAGGGTGGGTGTCAAGAGGATGGGGCCAGACTCTTCTCAGTGGTACCCAACAACAGGACAAGGGGCAATGGGCACAAACTGGAACACAGGAAGTTCCAGCTGAACAGGAGAAAAAACTTCTTTACTGTGAGGGTGACAGACCACTGGAACAGGCTGCCCAGAAAGGTTGTGGAATTTCCTTCTCTGGAAATATTCAAAACTCGCCTGGACGCAGTCCTGTGCCCCCTGCTCTAGGTGAACCTGCTTAACCAGGGGGGTTGGACAAGATAATCTCCAGAGGTCCCTTCCGACCCCAACCATTCTGTGATTCTGTGATTTGTCTTGGTGGTGGGTGTGGGGGGTTTTGGTTTGGGTGGTTTTTTGTTGTTGTTGTTTTTGTTTGGGTTTTTTTCCTCAAAACCAAAGGGAAATTTTTTTTTATTCAGAGTGCTGTTTTCAAGGAATGGAAAACAATTCAGTGTGTTATTCTTAAGGCATGAGCATATTGCTAAGAAATACATTGTTGAGAACAAAAGTCTAGCAAGCCACCCAAGTGAGATGACAACTTAAGTATAACAAAATAAGGAGTGTTGAAAGGACTTTGACAGTTTTCATTAACAGCGTTGTCTGAGGGAAATGCCTACTTTGCCAGTTTTGGCAGCAAGTCAAGACAGCAGTATAAGGAGTGTAATTACCTTGGGCACTGAGCCAAGTAATTTTGTAGTAGCATTTTCATGCAAAACACATTAAAGATTTGACATAAATTAGAGAATATCAGTATACCTCCTAATTTAAATGTCATGTTCTTGACTTAAAATTATTAAAACGAACTAGGAGGATCACATGTGAAAACTTCTTAAACTAAGCAGTCTTGCCATCCAAAGTCTGTTAGACAAAGATGGGGTTTTTTTTAAGTTTCAGCTTTGATTTAAAAATGTGGGGTTTTTTCTGTAAAATGATCTTAAACGCTTGCTGCCTTGTCCTGACTTTGTGTGATAATATGGCAAAAAGCTAAAATTACCAGAGTTTCACTGAATGGAAAGGGATGGATTGTGGGAAGAAGCACTGAATCTGCTGATGATTTCAGGGTGGCCTTCAGAGGTTTCTATCATTTTCCTCAGTCATTCTCCTGAACTTATAAGCAGATAACACAGCTTAATTATTTGACTGAAGACACCTACTAGTATATTCATGCTACAAATTATTACAGATTGAATAGTTCTGTGCCATAATTCCCACTCCTCTCAAACATAATTCTTGTGCAACAGAACTTCCAAACTGTGGAAATATACGATCAGTCATTGTGTGCATTCTGGAATATCACTGCTGTGATTCAGTGACGATTGTTTCCCTGAACTGGGAGTGTGGAAAAAATGCATTTCTACTCAACATGACCTTCATTTTCAGATAGCTATTTTGGAAAGTAATGCATGAATGACATGCGACTGATTTGGTTGGTAAACTCTTTTAGGGTGTTATTGACTTTTAGTGGAAATCAGGTGCTTTTTTTTTTTTTTCTTATGAAGTTCTGTTACAGTCCCTGGTTATGCAATGCGCATATGCCTTGCTATGCAAAAAAAATTTTTCCATTGAAAATGAGAGCCCTAATACAGGAAGACCTGACTTGGATGATACCTGACAGGCTCGATAAACTTGTACATGTTTTGGAGCACTCTCTATGTGTCCATTTAGTTTACACTACAAATGTTTGACTACTTTGTTTTTACTTTCTACCTTTCAGTTGCTTGAATCTCAGGCTTAAATGTGCGTGTGGTATTAGAATATAAATCTGTTGGGTATACACTTGCAAATTCTGTCTTCTACTGGAAATATGTGAATGTGAAATACTAAGCATTAAACTTGATGTACTCCCCCTCTTTTTATGTTTTTTTTTCTGTTTCTGTTGTTAATACCATACATATGTATGCCAGAACTTTTTGTCCACTTTCTGGCAGCAGGAATAGAATGTGCATAATTCTGCTACCAACCCGCCCCTGAGATCTCAATAGGACTGTTGGCTCTTGCCTTTCAAAATGAAGGATCAGACCATGAAATCTGGATCTTTACAGGGAAATGCAATACAGTTAATCTAAAGAGGAAGAAAAAGATTAGCCACTTAAACCTTTTATTGTTTTTTTTGTTGACCGCAATTGGCTTTGACAGAACAAGATTGGCTCAAGCTGGATTCTGTATTGCAGTGAGCTTCCTGATAACTTTACATTTTAAACTTGCTTTCACTTTTTCTCAGTATTAGCAGACAGGATGTCTTCTGTGAAATGTAACTGTGGCCTAGGGTAACCTTTCTACTTCAGGTGAAGTACAAACAAGGTTCTAAACTTCTGGCACCCATACGTAACTGCTGGCTATTTTTTGTGACATGGCATACCGAGAAACTGACTGAAGATATCCAGATGACTTGTGCTACATTTTCCAGCCTGGTTTTGGTAGTGCATACAAAGCTGGAATTGTTTTTCATATACTTCCTGATATTTGAGATGTCTGTGAATGAAAACCACCTTAATAGCTGTCTTCTGACTGACCTTCAGGTACTTCGGCCAGCAGACACTCACTGGGATAAATAAAGGGGTCTCTTAGGCTGGCATTTTCTTCGTAGTCCCTTGGAACCTGAGGACCCTGCTCAGGTCTAGATAACCTTGCAGCACAAACTGTGTTTTGTAAGACACTTAGCCAAAGGCTCTGTTATGGCACTGCTGTGCTGTTATGTTGTGAAGCTGGTGCAGGCCTGATGATGGGAATGAGGGGAGAGACTGTCCATGCCACATTGTCCAGCAATACTATGCAATGTAAAAGTGCATGGACTGTATGGGACCCCAGTAATAGAAAGACCATAGTGGCATTCTTAGATATCTTCCCAAGCTTCTCATCTTCCTTATAGCTCTCATCTGATTTAAAAACTGTTTTTGTTATGTCTGTGTCTGTAGCAGAGAATACATGCATTTTTCTCACCCTGTTTGTATGGCAGTGTCAAATGAATTTCCTTTTCAGATGAAAACCTACAAATTATGTTAAATAGCAGTTAAGCTCCTCAGAAGAGCATTTGGTTACAAATGCTAGCATGAGCTTGTCATTGCAGCCTTCTGTATTTACAGATGTCACTGTAAATTTGCCCATTCTGTTAGAGCACCCATGGTAACGGCAGGCTCTTCAAAAGACAGATGCAAACAAATGCAACAGAAACTTTGCATTTGTGTATTTATGACTTAATGCTTTTTAAGCAGCTATTTTTTTAGTTAATGACTTGTTTCCTACTTTCTGTGCCTAAGTACTCTTTTATTGTTTTCCTGCTGTGGAATCTTTTATACTGGCAGTCTTAATTTTTTCTTTTTAATTTTTAAGGGTTTTTTCTTTTTTTTTTTTTCTTTCTATGGAAATGTGTGTCCCAATATAACTCATTAAGAGCTTACTTTAGTGCTTTTGTTTGATTCCCTGCTGTGAAGAAGTGTTTTAATAAATTATTTTCCTGAAGATGATGGCACTTTTTTCTTGTTGAAACTGCAAGCCTGATAAAGGTGCTTAATATTTAATGTATCATCTGACAACTCCAGGCAATGACAGGAGGCCTGTGCTCTCATGGTAGAGAACTAATGATGGCTCATGAAACCTCTTCAAGGCTCATGATCAGGCTGTGGTTGACAATAAAACAATACAGTGAGGCCTGAATATGTAGTGTGTTAAATTTCTCTTGTAGAATAATGTGAAATAATCCCAAGAGAGGAGACTTGCAAGTTTGTTTGGGACTGTGCTTAGTTTAGAGGGATCCTACAAGAAAGATGACCTCTCAGGTATACCCAGTTAGATCTGGGATCAGGCTTCAGGCTCTACCAGGAACTTTAGTACCAGATACTTTTTTAGGTTTAGCTGAATGATTGTCTGGGACTCGCTGGCTTTCTAAGGAGAGAATTATAATGAATTTCTGGGAATTACTGAGTTTCTCAAGAATAACAGGTCTTCTCGTACTAAAGTGTCATGTTTTCCTATCTGCAGCTACCTGCTGTTGGTCACATTAGGCAGTTCCTGATCTGGTGGAAGAGATGTCTCTCACTTCCTCCAGCTGATTGTAAAAGCTGCTGCCAACTCAAAATCAAGCCACAGGTCTGCTTTTGTACCTGAAACTGTCACTCATCCTTTTTGACTGATATTTCAGATTACTTGGGCTTTTAAAATATATGTTTAAAAACAAACAAAAAACCCCCTTGATAATCTGTCCTTGTTCACTTCCTGCAATTATCCATTCTGATAAGTTTTTCTCCACAGGCTTGCATTGACTTGCTGCTTCTGATTGCAAGTCTTCCTGGCTTGTTTGTAGGACAATAAATTCTAGTTTCACTGTATCAGTGATGTACCATGAAGCACTGGTCACTTCTCTTCAATATGTTCATGCCTGGAAGACACCTAATATTGATATGAGAAAGGAGTTATTCACCTGATATATGGAACAAACACTTCTAACAGACAGATCCATGTGCTTGTTTTATTCACTTACAGCAGGCAAAATGACCAAGCCTTTAGCAGACCAGAGGAATAGACCAGTTTTCCAAACTCTAATGTGTGAAGCAGAGCATTCTTTTCAATTTTAGTACAGAGGCTAGCTCTAGAGTTATTAGTTCATCTTGCTTTAGAAATCTGACTGTTGCTGTTGTACTTGCTCTAATTCCAGAAAGGTGCTATTACATTTGTATCTTGTTACTGTATACCAGAAGATCAGCTTAGCTTACAGTATATTATATTTCCTTTCCACCACTTGCTTTGTTTAAGTAGAGCAAGACTACTCTCTTTCTTTTTTTGAAGCCTGTTCTTTCAATTGTTCTATGGCTTCAACTCTTTTACATATCTGTTGTCTGGTAGGAACAGGTCCTTCTGGAACTCTTTTTTAAAAACAAAACCAAAACCCCCATGCTGTGTACAGGGACAAAACCAAATCCCCAAAGCTGGAGTCCCAGCACTGCTGCATAATGCCAGGAGTTGGTCCTTTACAACACCTTGTTCAAACTATTTTTTATGGGTTTTGCATACTGAGACGTCAACACTGTGGGAATAGCACCCGCCTTCATATTTTAAGTTAGAAAAAACTGTAGGTGTCATGCTAATAGAACTGTATNNAAGAATAACAGGTCTTCTCGTACTAAAGTGTCATGTTTTCCTATCTGCAGCTACCTGCTGTTGGTCACATTAGGCAGTTCCTGATCTGGTGGAAGAGATGTCTCTCACTTCCTCCAGCTGATTGTAAAAGCTGCTGCCAACTCAAAATCAAGCCACAGGTCTGCTTTTGTACCTGAAACTGTCACTCATCCTTTTTGACTGATATTTCAGATTACTTGGGCTTTTAAAATATATGTTTAAAAACAAACAAAAAACCCCCTTGATAATCTGTCCTTGTTCACTTCCTGCAATTATCCATTCTGATAAGTTTTTCTCCACAGGCTTGCATTGACTTGCTGCTTCTGATTGCAAGTCTTCCTGGCTTGTTTGTAGG
>WAAD01017183.1:18864-28963 GCA_013389945.1 Fregata magnificens
TTTGTTTTTTTTTTTTTTTTTTTGAGTCCTAAAGCCTGAATTCCATACCATGATACATTGCGAGCATATATAGTTATTTTGTTAATATCTCTTCTTTTAAAATATTGTGAAAGGAAACAGCATATGAAAAGTACAAAATCTGATTTTTCTCCAAAATGTCAGTGTGCCAGGTCATTCTTCACAATCAAATACAGTAAGAACAGAGAGCCTTAAATCTTTTAATCTGTGAGTGGCATTCATTTGTTATGTAAATTAAGTGGGAAAATTGTGCAGATGTGAGAATAAGAAGTTTCATATTCTAAATAAAACTCCTAATTTCTTTGCACCAGTTCATCTCTTATTGAAAATTTCATTAATTTTCTGTTAACCTTAATAACAGGTATGTAGGAGAACTTCATAATGTAATCGACCAAAGGTTTTTCACTTAAAAACTACATATATAGTTTCATACATACATATATATGTATGTGTATATACATAGAGATATATAGATAATTATACATTTTTGCTTCTTTCTTTGAGTTGTTAATTTTTTTAAGTATTCAAAGCTGTGCAAGACTTTAGCTTTTCAACTCACTCACATTTTCAACCTCTCCTCATGCAATTTGTTTTTCAAAACCTTTTATGCACTTCCCTGAAAGAAGCAGTCAGAAGAAGAAAGTGGACAGATGCCATAGCTAGGAAAGCAGATGCACTAGGTAAGAACAGTGAGATGATTAATATCTGTTTTTCCCTGAATGCAGGCCTTAATGAGTATGTGAGGTAGAGGACATCACCCTTCACTTTATTTGGTGCTGCTTTGAAGTCTGGAGGGGCTTGTGAATTGAGGTAGTCTTGCAGAAAATAACTCATATGGTTCTAGACTGAAAAAGCCAAAGCAGTCTAAATTTTGAACATTCAAAAGTGCAGTGATTTCCTGTCTTCCATAACTTCCTTGCTTAGCATCTGACTTGTGTTTTTCCTGTTGGAATAGGTCTACTTACAGTGAGAAGAGTTTCTCTGTGTCACAGTTACACCCCTACAGGCTTCAATATCATTACAATTTAGATTTTCTTCTTCAGTCAGCAGTTAGGGTAGCAGCCTCATGAAGAAGGCTAGAATAATTTGGATAACTGCACTGTAGGCATAGGTGAAATAATCACTCCTTGAAGTGACTTGTAGTTGTTCAGTAGCAACACAGGTTTTAAGAAACAGTTCCAGGCTTCATCTGATCCAGCAGGAGACAACATTTTTAATCACCTTTCATAAGGAGGACACTTTTTGATTATTGCATCCCAGTAGCAATTGGTAGATTTTCAGCTATGCAAGTTCATTCTGTGCTTTGTATAGAGTATATTACAACTGCACATCTCTTTAATTAAAGCAGATTTTAATCCAAAAATCAACTGCTCTCTTCTTGAACAATAGATGAGAAGTATGATTAAATCCTGCTTCTGACTGAATGTGAAGTGGAAACGTGGTAGACCAACATTTCTCTTGAGGTGTCTTGATGTGTTTCTCTTCACCTGTCACTGCAAATCTAGTCTGAATTTGAGGGAAGGATTAATTTTCAATTGAGACTACATTTGTAAGCTATGCACAGTCCATTTTGCTCTTTGTACTGTTTTAAAAAAAAATAGATAGTTTTTAATATAGTAAGCTTCATTTCCTCCTGTTTATTTAAAACAAACTGTTCTTTCATAGCTCCCAAATTATGAAAGCTTTGTAAGCTTTGTTTTAAGAAGACGTACTTGACACTCAAAGCATAACAATTTTCAGAAATTTGCTTAAATGTCTCCCAATGATCTTTCTACTCCTCTTGCTTACTCTAAGCTGCATGTGCAAGACTCTGTTTTGCATTTCTAATATGTAGAATTTTACAGACTGTATAGAATACTCCATTTTAAATGTAGAATATATAGGCTTTATCCAAATAACTTCACCTGAGTTCCTATTGTAACTCTATACTGCTGAAGAGTCTGAAGTGATCAGTTAGTAAAAGTTACTTTCTCATTAAAGCAATGAAAATATATAACTAGAACCAAAGCAGCAGCTGCATAAGATTGCAGTCATCTTTGGACTCTTCATATGCTCTTTTCTAGAACTTACCAACAGTTATTTCAACTGTTTTAGTTGCTCAGTTAGTCCACAAATAGATTAACCATAGCAGATTCATCAGTTTGTCAGGCTTGCTATCCTTCCTCTCCTTTACTTATCTGTTTTCTTCCTCTCTTTTTTTTAAGTTATGGAAAGTATTTGTCTATGTTTGAATACAGATGATAAATCTCTAGAGGTGCTTCTGGGAGATGAAGCTTCAGGGGTTTGAAAGATAGACATTTACATTTAAAGTGCAAATTATTTGGGCTAGTGGGTTATTATGTCTTCAGGGCCATTTCTACCAGTGTTTCTCTAAATGTGACACATGGGACTGACTTTTTCAGCCTTAATAAAGATGAAAGTTACTAGAGCATGAAACTTTACAAACAAGTTCTATTGATATATGTTGAAGACTTTACTCATTTCCATTTTAAGTGGAAACCAGTTTATAGCCTTGTAAAATGGAGCATCCTAATCATTGTTTTTAGCACTAAAAATAACTGATATGGCTGTAAAGTTACATGGCACTTCACAAATATAAAGTAGGAGTTATTGTGAAACAGCTCTGAAGCTTAAGTACAAAACAGGCATAGGCTTGGAATAGAAAATAATATAGTAAAAGAGAACAGGAGATGGTGAGGAAAAAGAAAGAAAGAAAAGATTTTATTTTTTTGAGGTGAGAGAACAGTTAGGGAGAAGGAATAATCATCAAGAGCAGAATATGTAAAATAAAGATGAAATGATTAACAGATCCTCCAGACTACAGCTATGAGTTTCTACCCATAGTTTATGAAAGTAGAATTTAAGAAGAAACAACTCTTATACTTGAAGATAAAGAGACCAGATCTGACATAAAAACATCAATGGAAGATGTGGGAGAAAGGGAGAGAAAGGTAAGAAATGAGGATGCATTTTCACTAGTCTTAGGGAAAGTAAGCAAAGACACTTAATGAAGGCAGACATGCTTGCAACAGTGAAAAGGAAGACTAAGTGATATTGAAACTATGACAACAAATAAGCTTGAACAGTTTGAGCAGTCAGCCTGCAGACTTTGACATGCATATTTGATACCTTTTGCTTTTTTCTTCTGTATCATTGTAATCTTTCCTATTAAAGGTAGATGTGAAGTTAGAGTCAGACTCTTGATGCCTGCTTTGACAGATAACATTTGGCACTATTCACTTAGAACAAGATGTCCTTTAGTGGAGCAAGGGGAAAGTTAACAGAGACTGAAGGGGTGCATTTATGTTCAAAAAAGTTCTGATGAACCCCTAAAATGTGGTGCCAGTAATGTATATCTAAAACAGTAAATATAGTCCTCGGAGACTGGAAAACACATTTGATCCTATGCTTTCAAATATTGAGTGTATCTTCTTCTGTACTCTTCTCTGCATGAGAGTTCTGGGATAGACATAACAGCAGACATGTTTCTACATTCTTCAGTCCCTGAAATTTTGCCCAGAAGTATCAGAGAAAAAATATGGACCTAGTGTCCTCCAGTGCAGACCAGTAACCAATCACTAACCATGATGTCTGTAAAAGTTTATAGGTATTTGGCAGGCACGTATTAGTGTTACCAGCTCCTTTACATCAGACCCTCCGAAGCCTGTGAGTATCCTGGCCTTCTAAAGGTCCTCTTGGATACAGATGTGGCCCCAACTCATATACATGGCCATTTGTAGCTGTCACTTTTTAAGACAGAGATGAAATGCTAAAGCCTCGAGGCACTAAGCCTTGCATGTTTGATGCAGGCTGGGTCACTGAAGGAAAAAACGTGAACAAAACTTCTTTCCCTTTGTAAGAACACAAGGAGCGGATTCCTCTGCTAATGTAAAACTCCAAAGAAAGACTAGTAAGAATAACTCTGATATTGATATGTAACTTGAAAGAATATATGTGGTTTAATTGACACTTTTAGCTGGGTCTGACTGGGCCCCAAAGGGTCTAGATCAGTATAACACTCACTCAAATGCCTATGAGGAATATTCTGGATATGGGCTGTTTTTTTTGTTTGGGGTTTGGTGTTTTTTGGGGTTTTTTTGGGTTTTTTTTTTTTTTTTGGTGGAATTTGTCTACTCCAGATTACTGGTCATGCCACTTGTCTCAGTGATTTCTGAAAGGCGGTGGGAAGTATAGAGCTGCTACAGATGCTTATGCACATGCCTTCCTGTGCTGAGTAGGCTTTCTGCTCCTGTCTAACCTTTCTCCTGAGCTTTTGCTGGAAAAAAAAAAATTCTCCTGATGAGATTTCTGTATTGCTCACATCAATAATTCATAATGTTCATTCTCTTGCTGCTCTGAAGAAAGACAAGGAAAGAAGGAAGATTGCTGTAGAGGGAGGCGGAGAAGCAGGTTATTTCAGGAAAAAGAACTAAGGGGTAATATAATCTAAAAATGGATTGTAACTGCTCTCAAACTTGTCTTTATTGCCCTGAACCCTCTAAATTATCTTTTCATAAAAGCCTGCTTCTGTAAGAGGTATTTTCTTCCCTTTCTGGTCAAGAGGTCTCAGATTTCTGTGCCTCAGAATTATTACCTTGACAATCAATAAGCTTACACTAATCCATCTGAGATTTCCCATTTGAAACTATTTACTTACTGGAAGTGTCATGTAGGTGACAAAATTAAGGTGAAACTGGAAGAGTTATGTTAAAGATGCATATATTTCCATTAGCTCTTTCTGAGAATTTTGAAACATGAACTTGTTATAAGAGAGTTGTATGGTGTGGTGCTCCAAGTAACTGCTTGGAGTGGGAAGGTGCACTTGAAGCTGACAAGTAGGAGGGAAACTTCTCCCTCACTTATAAGGCAGAACTGTTTGACTACCGAGGTACCAACAGATCCTTGCTCTGTGGAGGCTTTGATCAGTTGAAGCTTGCATCACCCTCTCCTAAACCCAGTTTCCTATGACAGGCAGGCATGAGAGAGATTGGTGTGGTTCCATTTTCATAGCAGTGGCACTCATCACAGGCATGCTCCAAATCCTGGCTTTCTTCATCGCTATCTTTCCCTTGGCTGCCCCTGCTGTAGACAGCTCTCTCTGCAAACACTTCATGTAAGTTTGAACAGACTGTCCACCTGCGACTTAGCAGTGAAACGGGAACACAAAAGTGTAGTGATGTGGTGTTGGTTTGGATTTTCTATGTCCAGGGATGAATGCCAGGTAAGAGAAGATTAACCTGACCAATATCTGTTTCTTGAGAAAGTGTTATTATTTGGATTTTCCTCTTTAATACTTCAGAGTGAAGCCCTGAGCACAGGGGAACCCTTAGCAAATACTGTCTGTGTGCTAAATATTTGCAGAATGTGGTTTCTCAGGCTTAGCTCTTACACTCCAACACTGTGATTTTGTGACTTTCTTTTTCTTCCCATTTGTCTGTCCCAAAGGCCATAAATGCCCTTGGTTAAGGGCCAGATTTCCACTCAAAATGACTGGAGTCAGGTATCAACTGGTACCAAACATTGGTACCACTCAGGTCCTAATGTTTTTCTCTGGACCTTCTGAAAATCACAATGTGAATAAACTGAATGTTCTCACACAGCTTAGCAAGCTTTTTGACAGGAACCATAAGATGACAAAACCTTATGTTAAGTTTCTCTAGTTTCTGAGGCTTTCCAAGTAATCTTTATCAAGAAACAGATATTGGTCAGNTTCATGTTCTTGTTTCAAGTTTTTCCATTCCTATTTGCTGAAGACTTGCTGCCTCTGTCTCCCTTTCACCACAACTTTTTTCATGAGAGGGCTATTATGACAACAAGCTAGAGGGTGCTTAGGAGACTTGGGTGAGGTGTCACTTTTCACTCTCTCACTGGTTTATTCTGATTGCCTTGTGTGGTGGTAAAATTATTAACATTTAAGACCTGAGAGGTCTGGCTAAGAAGTTTATCCTAACTCAAAGAACATTCCTTTTGACTAAAAGATAACAGTCTGTGATTGTTTCCAACAGCCCACTTCTGTGCTAATACTGGGTGTGCCACTCCTATAGGCTCAACCCAAGGGAGAGCCATATTGTCACACTAGTTACTGTTTGACTCCTTAGAAGTGTGGCAGTTAGCAAGATCCTTAAGGTGTCCATCCCTCCTAGGGATTGATACCTGACTTTGTTAACATTGAAATGATTGCTTTTTCTCACCTTTTTTCTTTTTTCCTTTTTCTTCTCTGTCTCTCTCTCTCTCTCTGCCCCCTCTTCTCTCTCTCTGTCTCGTCTCTGAAACAGTACATAGACTGGGTCTCTGCAATCACTTGGCAGAGAACAGGGGAGCGGAGAGGAAAACGCTGTCCAAAGATTCTCTCACTATGATCATATCTAATAAAGCTTCTGACTGACCAGTCCTAAATTGTACTTGCATTATTACGCACTTGGAGTCCTTAGATCTCCGGCACTTGAAAGCTGAATTTCTCCATTGGTGAGGAGGCACTAGTAGTCTGCCATTCTAGAGAATACTTTGAGAAGCTTGGATGAAAAATGTTATCAAAGTGGTAGTAAGACAGTCTTTACCTGTTCTACAGAAAAATAAAGGAAGAACATAGTTTTCTTCTGAAAAAGTGTATTTGCATTGATATGCATGTATGAAGTATAAAGAATGGAAAATAGCTGGTGAGGTTTTGTATACATAACTTTCTGAAGCTGTTATTTCAGACTTCCTTTACTGTGACTTATTTGTAAATCAAGACTTATAAATCAAATCTCTCTGTGTGTGTGTGTATAAGACAAATCTTGGATCATAAGAATTTATTGACTACTGAAACAGTGGAGAAAAAACCCTTCTGTCGCCTGTGAGCAGGACTGTGTCCATAAACAGGTTTCATCTGTCTATAGCTCGATGTAAATGATAATGTTGCTCTGAGCTGGGATCAATTCAGGATAAAGCAAGGCTTGCTCTAGGCACATCAATACAGATTAAAATATGACTTATTTCAGCCAGCTTAAATGCCAGGCAAGATAGTACTGACTTCTAGAATGCAAATAGCTTCACTTCTGCACAGACGCTGTCCACTCTGCACTCCCTTCTATGCAATTTTATGTCCCTGGCACCTCCCTAGACTCATGTATCTGCTGGCAATAAGGCTCATTAACATTGCTACATGGATCACCCAGTAATCCACCCATCCTTGTTAGTTAATTGCAGGAACATCTGGCTGTTTGGAGGATAGCTTTAACACTGTTTCTGCCAGTTCAGCTTGAATATAACTTCCTGCCATCTCAATCAAAAGCAGATGTGAATAATTTTGCACATAAGTCCATTTCAAATTTATTTTGCATCTGTTCCAGCGCTGCTAGTCCTAAATGTTGAACTCAAATGTAATGAGATTGTAAAATTGGGATCTGTACCTATGACTGTGTGTACAGATTTTTTTTTATACATAAGTGTTTTCTATTATTTCAGCCCTTTAATTTTTTGAAGGAAAACATGATGGAAAAGACTATTCTGGTTTTGGTTTTTTGTTTGTTTGGGTTTTTTTAAATTACTTGGCTCTGAGTGGTGAAGCTTTAACAGTGAAGGCTAACATACGATGCTTAGTGAAGTTGCAAGATATGGCACCCTTGATAGTGAAGAAGTGATACAGCATGTATTTGAAGTCTGAAACCTAACAACTGTTTGGCTTGTATTACATGTTATATAAATTCTTCCCTCTATATATTTATTATCCTGAAGGAAAGGCTGGTTCCATTCCTCTCTCCATGACCTTATCTTTGGTGTACTGCCTGAACTGAGGTCACTGCAAGTGCTTAAGGCAAAATTCTAAAAGTATAAGAATAGAAGAGGAATAGGGGAGGAAAACAAAGGCCTAATGTTGGCTTTATGCTGTGGTTATTATTTAGTTCTGGCTGAAGAGCAGGTAAGATGTGATTGTGGGGTCAAGTTCTGATAAGCCACCTTGCTCTGGGAAGCCCTGTGGGCTATGGGGTGACTTGTGGAACTCAGTGGTAATGCATCAAAGGCACAAAGAACTAAGGAGTTGTTTTCCAGGTATTTTAGCATCCAATACTTTGCAGGCTTGTATATCTTGGCAGCTAGGACTATGGAGCATGAGAGGACTCAATCCTTACTGGACTCATGTTCTTCTCTATGAAGGATGGATTTCTCAATGGAAGGAGCACTGGACTGGGTATTTGCCATTTATTTGTTTGGTAGTTTCAGTCAAATTATTTTGTCTCTTGTTATCTCCATCTTCCCATCTGTAGAATGGAGACACTATGTGCTTGCTTTGTGGTGTGATCTGATCACCACAATTGAAATACAAGTCTTTACTGAGATATATCTCTACTGCTTACAGATGATGTATAGGAGTTTTCAGATGTTCTCCTAATTAGTTGTACTTCTGCACCCCAAACCTACGTAGGTACATATTTCTTTGCCTTTGCAGAATTCCATTAACTTCAGGTCAGGTTGCAGTCTTCCTTACTGCATAACAATGGAGAACCAGAGACTTGTTCTGTCTGTACTACCTTGGATTTGAGGGAAATGCTTTTAAAAAGAAACCCTAAATCAGAAAAAGTGTTTTAAAAACAAGTTTTAAATTAGATCTTATTCAATGCAAGTCAATCAATAGTCTAGAAAGAAAAATTCAGAATAGAAAATGAATTTTGTTAAATATTTATTTCTTTGGGCTTTTCTAAGAATTTTGTTGCAGGAGTTGCATAGAACAATATAACTGAATGTCTCTCATAAATACTTTTAATGTATTATGAACCACTTTTTCTGTATTACTATTAGCAGGAAGTAAATTACCTCAGTATTAGGGGATGAGTTTCAAAACTGTGCATGTGGAATTACACATTTAAAGTGAAAAGAGAGCGAGCGAGTGAGCTGTGTGCATACTTTCTCTTGAATCTTTAAAAATGTATTCCTGCAGGGAAAGAACTTTTGAAGATACAACAAAAACTAAGGGTATTTCTCTCTCTCATTCTGTCTTTTTATGCTATGTGCTGAAAGACGTTTGGGGGAAAGTCAACAGGAAGAGTTCATATAAGTATACCAATATTCATTGAAAGTCCCCATTTCGTCATTTCACTAATCATATGCTGGAGAGCACAAAAGCAGTTATAAGACTACTCCTGGTTCTTAAGAAACTGCTGCGTATGCTGAAAAGAGGCCTAATTTGTAGACTGAAAGCAGAACTTTTCAGTTCCGGGCATATTGTATAATCACTTACAATTTTGACAGGGTTAGCCTGGAGCAGAATGAAAATAAGTGTTGAATTAATTTCTTGCATAATTTCTCTGAAATAACCACCTATTTTCCATACGAAGTCAATGAGGGGAAAACACCCCATGTCCTTAAATGGAATTTCTTTTGTACTGCCTATGTTTTTCCCTACTGTAGTGTGGATAAGTCATCACTAGAAAGACTTCTTTTTAAGTAATCTTTTCTCAGACATCCCACTGAAGTAAGGGTTTTAAAAAAAAAAAAAATATCAAGAGCTGTTTAGAGTTTGTGAGATGGGTTGTCAGAACACTAGTAAGCTGTTGTGTTTTCCCTTGGACAAGTTGGTCTTCTACCTTCCTTCCTGTGATGTGAAGATCAAAAATGTGTTTCAATGTTTGTGGTTAAAAATAGTAATAAACTGTGAAAAAAGGAAACTCTCTTACTCTGAAGGAGATGGTAACATTGCTACACTTGGTTTGGTATCAGGAATTGTAGACTTGTCACATACCTAATTTTGGTCAAAACCAGAGATGTGGCTGATAAAAGTGTATCTCTTGATATAGTAGAGCTGATACAGTAAAACTAAATCTCTATAAATGCATTTTGTTTAAAAAAAAAATTGTTATATGGAATAAGCAAACTACACACTACCTAGATTGAAAGCTGCATCACTGACAAATGTCAAGAATAGTTGTGAATTATGTGGCATCAACAGCAAGAGGTTTGAGGCCCCTCCAAAAAAATTTCTGAGCCAATAGTACTATTATCAACAAAAACTGGCAGGTCAGATTACTATTACAGCATGATCTAATTCTTGGGTTAATCGGCCACAATTCAGCACATAGAATCATAGAATCATTAAGGTTGGAAA
>WAAD01017188.1:8977-47613 GCA_013389945.1 Fregata magnificens
CCCAGCCAGCCGGGGCTGAAGCAGAAGAGGCGAGCGGGACCCTGGTCCCGGGGAAGGTGGGGAGAGGAAAATTGTGAAAAGAATGCTTTTCACGCGACGCGACAACAAGTTGTGCAGGTTGTTCAGGCAGCAGAAGGTGCAGCTCCTGCAGGATGAGAGGATTTTCCCTGCCTCGTGATCTAGATTCATAACATTTGACAGCTACAGGGGCGTTCAAGCCTTGCTTTAAAGCTTTTTGGTGATAGTTCAGGGTATGCAGGGGTTTGCGCATATACAAGTTGCATGGTAACGTACTCTTACACCCACAGACCCACCGCCTGGGAGGGGAGATGAGAGGAGGCAAGCGCACCCAGAGCCAGCCAGGACCCGCAGGTTTTCCCAGCACAGCCCTGTGGGAGCAAACATCTGAGCACCAGGGTCACGCGTCTGACAAATATCAGGAGGCTCGAACAACACGAGTGCAGTTTTATACATGTCTGAACTGCTGTAATTACATCGCTTTCACAAAGCCTCTTAGTGTCCATAGGTAAACTTTGATCTTGAATACAGTCCCATTACAATACTCTCTCCTTATAAAAAGGGATTTCCTCAATACAGATTAATGACTTAGTTCTGCTTGGAAGCGTTTTGCCGTTCATTCTGTCCTAAATCTACAATTTGTCCTGTAATCCTGGATGCTACCACACAAGCTACAGAGCTCAGCTGTCTTCAACAAAGGCAGGAGAAGTAACAGCCTGTTAAATTTCACTGTCTGAAGTCAGGGTTAGTATTGTTTACCCTAAGAGAATTAGTGACAGAAGTGTTCATTTTAAAAAGGGGAAACGTGTCAAGAAGCATTTCCCAGAAGGACATTTATGACATATCTCTCCCCATGGGAGGGGAAGAAAAAAAAAGAGAAAAAAGAGAACAATTAAGATATTTTCCCTTCTGGATGATAAGAACTACTGTTAAAAAAAAAGGCATCTTAACCCAACACCTACTGCAGAGAAGGCAGAAAAAGTCTTTCAAAAGTCTTCCATGCGTATGGTAAGCATACTAGCAGACAGAAAAGCAAATTTCAGGCATTTATAACAGAAGTAGCTTCTCCTAATAAAGTATTAATGGGAAAGTCTGGTTGAACTGCTATAGCTCTGAAAGCAATTTCAGAAAGCACAGAGCAATGCAATCGCTGAAAAGCAGGTGAACTAATCTACAATCCTCATTAATAAAGCAGTTTTCCCAACATTAAGCAGAAGCAAAACAACTGCAACTGGAGGCATACTTTTCTTGCCCATTGGAACAGAAATCTATCAGGCATTTAGGTGTACAAATAAATTTACTCAAAGCATGATGTGTCAGGTTTTATTCACAATTTTCTCTTCTCCTGTTACAGCTGTGCTCCTTCCTACATTATTCTCTTTTCTAGACCACCCACAAGTTAGAGCCATGGCTATATACTGGTTTTGTTGGTCACACCATAAGTACAGACTTGAGTTTTTTGTGCCACGTAGCTTAAGCCAGTCGTGCCCATTCCATGTAAAAGGCTGAGACTGAAGTTCAAAACAGATTTTCCACCAGGGGAGTTCTGCATTTCCTTGCTTCAGCTGTTAACAACTTTTAGATAGTCCAGAATACGGCCAAAGCGTGAGCTAACACTGCAACAGAGAAATCATCTCCAGCAGCAAATCAGTGCACCAGCCATGACTCCTCCTGCTTTCACACAAGGGTCCAAATGCATTAGGTAACCAGAAAGCTGACTCTTTGGAGTCTCATGCCTCTGCTGCATCTTAGTCAAAAATTCCTGGACAGGCCTCTTAATTACTCTGAGCAATAGCAAAAAGTCACTCAAATCTAAAATTTCATTACCCTTTTGTTAAAACCAGGTTAGCTTTGCTGCCCAAACCCCCAACATTTTTGCCAGGGATTGGCTTGATTACAGGCAGCAGGAGAAGCAAGCATTCACTTTCCACAGTATAGAGGTTTAGCCAAAAGGAGAAGTTTGAGTCAACTGGCAAGGAAATGAAAGTGGTTTTTTTTTTTGGTTTTGGTTTTTTTTTTTTTTTTTTACACGATGAATCAGGATCACACACTCCAGAAGCATGTCACAAAAAAAAGGGCAAGTGATACCCCTACATTCAGGAAAACTGAAATAGATTTACACTATGAAGAAAAAACCTCCAAGCTATTACATTTGGCAAAAACTTCATGTGATATGACTAGAAAAGAAGATGCAAGACAATCAAACTTAAACCTTCCATAAAACTTTTCTGAAAGGCAATAGTGCATAAAAATATACATCCATAGAACACTTGAGTATTTACATGCATCTCACCCTATTAAAAGTATCTCAGGTAATTTGGAAGTGTTCATGGAAGCATGGAAAAGCTGAATGTTAAGCTTAAAGAGACTTTACTGACATTAAGTCAGTCTTGAGATACTGTTTAAGACAGATGGAAAAAGAGTTTCTGCTGTACAAAAAGGCTAAGTTGAAAGGAATCCATTTGATGTTTTTAACTACTGACTTTAAATTGCTGTTCACAAGAACAAGCTCGCTTTTCTTCCATAGGTTAAAGTTGGGTTTGTTTGTTTCTTTTTTGGTTTTTTTAACCAGGCTGCTAAGTGATTGAGCTTTAGTCGTTACATGAAGCAAAAGTGCCATCTTGTGGCTGTTAGTACTTGCTGGTTAAGACGCTGCCTTTTCGGGTCATATTGGAGGTACTAATATAAAAATCTCATTTTCAAAACAGTTCAGCCTAGCAACAACAAAAATCTTACCTAGTTCACACGTTTATGGACTGCCACTATGAGGGGTGATGTTCTCAAGTCCTTGCTTGAGGGTGATGTTCTCAAGTCCTTGCTTGAGGACACGGAGCACTGTAGTTGGCAGGACTATTTTTTCCACTCTAGGAGAAGGAGGGCATTCAAACTGTCATTTTAAAGGTCTGAAAGGGACCTACAGCTCTGCCCCTTATCGTCCACTCCTGCGGTATTTAATCAAGGAAGCTGCTGAGACCAAGGCGACTCATAGGCACGCCTGGAACGTCAAGTCTTTCTTCCTTGCATAGGCTAAAGACACCACACATAATAACCGAAACCCCACCCAAGGAAACAAGAAATTAAATACTATTAAAAGCATCTGCCAAATGTAGTCTGAAGGTCTAAAATTCCTTTTTATGAGCAGTCTCTGCTTTTTATACTGAAGAATTAATTGGATATATGTATTTTATAGAACTAATTCATGATTCAGCAAGAAAATTAATGAAATGAACAGGCAGTTGGAACTGCTGCCAAGAGTGGTCTTTTTAGACCTAGCAACCTTGGAAAATGACCTTTTAAATAATGAATTTGGAAAAGTACACTACAAACCAACAAAAATGAGTGCTATTTACCTATAAAGTCTGCTGATAGCAATAGCTTCTAAAGAATTAAGACATTAAATGGATCATATAAACTTGCTAGAGGTGCTGTTTATGCATCAAGCATCCTAAGCATTGAACATGCCTGCCTCAATGCATCCCCTAACATCACTCCAGTTTTGCTCAGTGTATGTTTCTACCCACGACACAATGAAGTGCTGCCATCCACGGAGGCCAGTAGGAGTGTAGAGCTGTACAGCGTTATGAAAATGAGATTACAAAATTAAGCCTAGAAGGCTCGCATGGCTTCCCCAAGTACTTAGAAAAGGATAACTAAACAAGAAGTAATGCAACATATTTAGAGAATTCCATTGATGATTCGTTATCCCATAAGCAGTGAAATACCTCCTAAAAAAGGCATTTAAGCATACATGCTTTATGCAGTTGGAAGAACGTCTAATTCATGTTGAACTACTATTTAAGTAGCGTACAATGATGCAAAAGAAGTTGTGTGGCTCCGCAGTTAGCCTGGGGTTTCTTTTTATTCCTTGATCTATGCCTTACAAAAGTAGAATAACTAGCAAAAGCAGGCGATTCTGATTTTGTCCAAGCTTAAACTAGAGAAGGCTTTTTCTGTAAAGGAGATGACTCCCTACTTAACAGAAGTATCACACTTTCTTTTAACTTTGAAATCTATCATATTGAAATGAAATGGAAGTCCACCATTTCTTATCAATGCATTCCTGCGGTGGACTTGCTCAGCCATTTCCCTCCTACTCAGGAAAACCATGTCCTAAGCTGCAAAGCATAATTCCCGAAAGTCTGGGTATAGGGTTTTTTTTTTTTAAGTGTTCAAAACTTGTAGTTTTTATGGACCACAGGACCTGCTCTGGAAGTTTTTGGCTTCTGATAGCTGCCCAGGATAGACAGCAGTTATGAGTACAAGGAAATACCTCTACTCTACAGCTTTTGCTAAAAAAAAATTATTCCAATCTAAAAATTGCAAATCAATAAGGGAAAACAAAAATAGGCATCTCCTCCTCCATTCTCCTTTCAAGTAAGAACATGAAAGAGAACAAGATTATTTACTGAAGAATCACTCCTATGCCCACACTGGCCCCAGACACTGTCTTTCAAAAAATTATTTTCTAAAAAACCATGTCCACAATGTTACTGTTAATCAAAAAAGTTGTCATTTTAGAACTGCTGAGCAACAGGGGAAGTACCATCGATTGCCCTAAGATCCTCGAGGCTGTTACGGACATTTTCATGCGTTACCAGAAGCACGTTGTTTTGTCACTGACTTGATAGGAGCACGATTTGGGGTTCCTAAGAGGTAACTGTAATTTATGAAAACAGTTTAGGGAGTACATTTCAAGATGTTCATAGACCAACTCATTAAAGAGATGTAAATGAGTGAATATAATCAACATCTCTAATAAGCAGGTCTCCACAACACTCAAAGTTGTTTCACAAGAGAAACAGTTCCTATGATAAAGCTTAGAACCACAGATTATGGAGAAGAAAACCTGCCTCCTACTTTTTTAATTATTTAAAGAATAATCACTTCAGTGGTGGGTTTTAGAAGGTGTTTGTGAATTGAAACAGAAAATGAGAGTGCAGAACCTGAGCCTTAATGCTCCAATTTAATTTCCTTTAATCTTGCTTATAGAATATAACCCCTTTTTTAACTATCCAATTTTTCACCAAAGCCTGGCAGCTTCAGATCCTCTTATGCCTTTTTACCACGAGATACATGCATTGCAATTCTCCAGACAGCCTTCCCACCCCAGGTTTCTCCACCTCATGTTCAACACAGCATTCAACTTCCAACCTGGGATGGATAACACGATAAAACTAGAGCAGGAACAGAAGACAAAGCATTGCAAGTGGTCATGTGGCAACCTGCAGGGCTCACACTTACAGCAAATACTCAGAGCACAGGTAGGGCGGCGAACACAACATTAAGACTAAATAAAAAAAACAATTTATATTCACCCCCATTGAGGTTTGAAGCTGGGATAGGTAATTTGTTCCGAAGGGAGGAGGAACACTACAGACTTTAGTGCTCCAGGCTTTTCTGGGTCTTGATCATTTAACTGATCATGGGGTTTCTTCACATAACCTGACCTCCAGTTGTTTTTGAACAAAAGAGGTAACTGCTGAAGGAGATTGCGAGGAGAAGAGGAAGGAGGCAACCCCTAATTACTTAACTGGTTGATTTCATCAGTAGCTGCATTATGGTCAGTACTTAGCAAGAAAAGATACTTAAAACAGCAATATTTAAACCATCACAAACCTAAGAGTTTTTATTCTTTATTAAATCAAAACATTTTATTTAAAAGCAGGAGGCCTAGCAATAAGGGACAACCTAAAAAAACCCCAGTGGCTTAGACACATTTCATTTGGTGTGATAAAAGACAAAGACCCACATATCTTGCAACATATAATTTACTTCAAAGGACAGTAACTTATAGCCTATGATTTTAATGATTGTCCTACAACTGATCATTTTGTGAAGTACCAAATAAAGTGCAGCTAAACTAAATATTATCTTCTTACCCTCCAGAGAACAGTGTTTCCTTTAAGCCATTCAGATAGAGGTAGTTCTGAGGATTAGTGGTAGATTTGAAAGCTTGTTTGTAGTTATTTGAGTTCCAAGACCTCAGCCTTATTTAGACTGGTTCGCCATTTTTAAAGCTTCTCAGAAACTTTAAAATCTCATATATAAATGCTCAGCTTAAAATAACTAAACCTGCTACAGGGCCCAGTTCCGATTTTGCATCTACCAGTACTTTTGAATCAAGACAACACACTTCTCCCAGAAAGAGAGAATTATATTGCCACCACTCATATTAGGAGGAAAAGAAAGATGGCCGTTACTCAAAGATGCTCCGATGTGCCCTTACAGAGTTAATTGGAGGACTGACATCTGAAAGAGCTCTCCATCTCACAGGAGTCATTTTCATAGAATCATAGAACCATTAAGATTGGAAAAGACCTCTAAGATCATCAGGTCCAACCATCAACCCAACACCACCATGACTCCTAAACCAGGCCCTGGAGTGCCACATCTACACCTTTTTTGAACGCCTCCAGGGATTTTAACTCCACCACCTCTCTGGGCAGCCTGTTCCAATGCTTAACCACTCTTTNTTGTACTGAGGGGCCCAAAACTGAACACAGTACTCGAGGTGCGGCCTCACCAGTGCCGAGTACAGGGGCACGATCACTTCCCTACTCCTGCTAGCCACACTATTCCTGATGCGAGCCAGGATGCTGTTGGCCTTCTTGGCCACCTGGGCACGCTGCCAGCTCACGTTCAGCCAGCTGTCGACCAGCACCCCCAGGTCCTTTTCTGCCGGGCAGCTCTCCAGCCACTCTTCCCCAAGCCTGTAGCATTGCATGGGGTTGTTGTGACCCAAGTGCAGGACCCGGCTCTTGGCCTTGTTAATCCTCATACAGTCGGCCTCAGCCCATCGATCCAGCCTGTCCAGATCCCTCTGCAGGGCCTTCCTTCCCTCGAGCAAACCGACACTCCCGCCCAGCTTGGTATCATCTGCAAACTTGCTGAGGGTGCACTCAATCCCCTCATCCAGGTTGTCTTTACTCGTACTGTACCAACTTGAAAGATTGAAACATTTAACAGACTGGTCCCCAGACATGCATTGTTTTTACTAATATTTTCACGCTGCGGTATAGCAATCCTGCCCAAAACCTCACGGCAAGCAGCATCTTGAACATAAAATATATACTGTGCCAGTAGAGGAAATTGTCTGTTTTGCTCTTACCTTGTAGAAGTATCAGTGGATACCAGGACACAATGTCAGGTATGCTCATCAGTCACAAGTAATTACAGATCCCTATCATCGTTTTTCCACGCAATCACCTTATCTCTGACAAGACAAAAAAAACCCCCTACACGTTGTGGGAAGGATTCATCCCAACAAGTCTGCTGTTAGAAGAGTAAGAAAATAATAACAGTGTTGTCCAAATGTTTTTACTTTTGCTTATGAATAGGAAGAAATCTATTTTTTTTTTTTAAATCAAAGGTAAACCTAACTAGCTTCTAGACACCTCTTTACACTTGCTTTCTTAAGGTTTTCAAGAAGATGTCTAACACTGCTTTCTTAATGTAGTTTGTGATTATTTTTCATGACTATTTAAATAATTAAAACCACGTTCCAATCAAAGTCCTCACGAGTGGAGGCTTTGCCCAGGGATCCATCAGGAGAGACACTAGAGCCTATGCCCAGTGCAGTGCTTCCCTATAGAGGGGTCTAAATGAACTGTATGAATGAAGTGACCATATGGAACATCAGTGGTGGAGAGATACTGTAACTTGGAAGCAAAATTATCACAAGAGATTCTAAAACAAGGGAAGAAGGTATCTGCTGAATATTCCGAATATTGCAACAGGAGCTATGTTTAGAAGGGGAAGACATCAAGAGATAGTCTATACAAAGAAACAATAACAAGTTATCATAATTCTGGGGCACTTTGATTGCAGAAACAAGTTGCAGAAACAGAGGAATTTAATTTCTTTCTATTTAGTACCAACTGCAATGGCCACATGCTGTTCCGTGTTTGCATTTATTGTGTGTTTTTGTTTGTGCCACCAGAATATAAGCTCTTCCGGACAGGGCCCGACTGTTTCTTTGGCACAAACTCCCCTATTATACAATACTGGGTATACTTAAATAGGGGCTATACATGCTATGTTAATCCTCTCCCTGAAGCAGGCTAATTAAACCAAAACCTGATAAAATGGTGTTACAGTTTTCACGTAAACCAACAGAATCAAGGACATTTCAATTTTAACTCACCAGGGGACTGGTGCAGAAAAAATTAAATATCATTTAAAAAAAACATATTTGTAGCAAAACCGTACTCTAGGAGTAGTGACAGAGTTGGGCTCAGGTCCCTGTGTACCTGTTGGTACAGGTAACTAATGATGAAACTAATGACTCGAATCATTAGTTGCATCCTATTGACACAAGAGGACCTGTCAATACTGTGCTGACCCAGGCAAAGGAATCTAGCTTATGGCTTGCATTGCAAGTCCTTGGTATAGTTTGCTTTCACTATAGAGCCAGGTGAAGATCGATGGGTCAACAACTATTTCCATTCCAGGACCTCGTAACTTTTACAGATTCACAGAGAAGCGTTATCTGCAGCACACTAGGATTGTTTCCTTGCACATGCTCCGAGTTATGCTTGCAAGAGTTTGCACATTCCTTTTTCTGTTGCTGCCAGGAGGCCTGTGCCTGCCATAATTCAGATCTAATTATCTAAAAAGCATGAGGTACAAGAATGGAAGACAGCAGTGACCTGCCTAACTGGTTTCAAATAGCTTCAGGTGATCAGCGTGGACCAGAGGATGTCTGTTAATACCCTGTCACAATATAGCTGTACAGGAAAAACATTTACATGAGCTGGTATGAAATCCACACAGTAAAGTTTGTTCTGTAATTCTTTGTTGTTTTCCAGATACATACCCAAGCAAACTATAATAAAGGGAGTCAAATAGTACAAACACTCAAAGACAATTGCAAACCTAATAGGGCACCAGAATTTCATCAAAATCTTATCTGCTTCTATCAGTGCTATTCATTTGTTGCATATAGCAAAAGTGAAGTCACACCAATAAAAAAAACCCCCAACCCAGGTAAAAGTGGATAAATTGGGGGGGGTTGTTTGTCCAGGGCTTAGGTTTTCTTTAAAGCACAGCTTGTACCCGATTTACTTGTCCTAACGCAGGCCAGTGTAAAGAATATGTTATTAAACCTTTTAATTTCAAACACACTTCTGTGATTGCAATTTAAATGAAAACACATGACTGAATCCCATTTGATCTCTTCACACAAGTTCTGGTGGTGCATGGGCTTTAATTCCAGTCAGGATAAACAAATCCATAGCTGAGACTGGTAAAGAGAAACACATGCCAATTTTATAGGAAAATCTCACTTTTTTTGTTAAATGCTGGGAGAAGTACTGAGCAGTAACTGGAGACACGGGCCTGAATAAAATGAGAACAACAGCTGAAGTACAGGGAAGCAGAAAGGATCCAGAACAGACCATGTGAGAGGTAGCACTGCTTCAGTACCTCTTATCAGATGGCAGAAGGGGTGGGTTAGTATTTTCATTGATTCTCATTTCAGTTGGTACTGTCTTGGGATATTAACAGTTTTACTCCCTGTGGCCAAAGCTTTTAAAACTAAGGGTGATTAAATTAGCTTTTAAGCAAAACGCAATGTGCAGACTACTCAGGTAGGAACCCGAGTAGAATACAAGACCTTTTCAAACTAACACAGGCCTGAAGATGCTATCATATAATAAATAGCTTTTCCTTGGTCTGGTTCACTTTCATACTGAGCACCAGTGCATGGAGCAAGACAACAATTTTGGTCTGAACAGTCAGGTTTTTTGAAGTGTGATGGCGTAGCTGGATACTTGCATGGATAAAAATGCTGTCAAAGCAGCATGCAATTTAAGGTTCATAAGTGAAAGAAAGTGGAAGGCTCATCACCAAGAATGTCATTTCTAAGAATAAAGACAGATTTTTTTTTTTTTTTAAATGCTATTCATGGCTCCAAGGGAAAAATTAGAGTCTCTTACAGAACTAGTAGGAGAAAGCAGCAAGGACAACAAATGTCAAGTTAAAGCAGATGTATTTGCTGGTGGGTCATTTAAATTGTGCCTGAAGGATAATCCCAGCAAGATGGGTATTTCAACTTCATTTAGCAGCATCCCTAGCTGGGATAAGGAGGTCTAATCACTTTATTAGAACAACGATGACATTAGAAGAGAATTTGGGAAGAGGAAGCTGTATTTTTTTTACTTTTCAATTTTTATAAAGATTTAGCAGGATAACTTTAGCAACCAGCTTGTAGCTGTGGGTATTTATGATTTTAGCAGTTACTCTGACTTTGTGGTATGCCAAAAAGCTGACTGTGGAACAGACTAAGAATTGCACTCCTGCCCATAAACATACAAAAAATAAAATACATCCTATATTAATATTTTTTACCTCTTATGTTTTAAGAATGGGAGAGTACAGCCCATTTTCTTCTCCACTTTAAACATTTTAGAGCAATACACTCTTTACCTCCAGACATCTCCATCCCTTTTCAAATAGTACCTAGAATTCAGATGACACAATAAGATTCATGCAGTCTGACCTTCCTCGCCTTTCACACAGAGCTCCTGCGACTCTAACCAGAAAAGTTTGGGGCACGGGTAACAGAGTACTTCATTGCAGCTTAGTTGCTGGTGGGGATATCCTCTAACAGAGCATTAGCGCTAAGTGTTGCAAACAGATAGTTATACTGATTAACTGAAATTGAGTTTTTATACTGTCCTTTAGCCTCTTCCCCCATCTAACCACCTACATCTGTGACAGAACACACAGTGTCACTGGCTTCCTCTGTAGTGCTACATTTTGATTCTTTTTCTATACTGTGGGGAAAAACTGCTGATAAAAAAATGCAGTACTACTCTTGAACATTACACTGCTAACTAGAGAGTCTCCCTCTAATTAAAGACTAGCAAGTGATCGGAGCACCCTTGAATCACGAACTGGAATGTCAAAAGTGTGTCTTTATTTTAAGCTGCAAGCTACGTGCCAATTTTCATACTGAAGGGTCCATATTATCATCTTGGAGCACACAGTAAGCAGATATGCCCAAAGCCCCACCCAGCTAAGGAACAACATTCTTAGAATGTAAAGCTTAAAGCAGGGAGTGCAGAACATTTATAAACTGGGTAAAGATAACAGAGGTTTGATACTAGTCTTTACTTTTAGAGGTCGATAAAACTTTTTCTGGTCCTTGCCTGTTACGGGACAGTGTCGTACCCCATTTTTGGGGGTTTCTTTGCCATTTTTTGCAAAATCAGAACTCCATTTAAGAATATACCCAGAGAAATAAGTGTTTTCAACAGCAGACAGAGAACAAAATTCGGCACCAAAAAGTGAGACATTTGACATGCATAGTACCCAGTTTTTACCTATTAGTCTAATATTCTTTAGCAGCCTAGAATATTATTCTTAAGATGAAGATGGCACGTGGCCAAAGCCATTCTACAGACTGCCTGACTGCTCAAAAGGGTATATTGTGGGCTGAAAGCATCATCATTGTTCTCAATGGTCTATCACTTAAAATAGACTCACATCAGTAGACCACCATTAACAGCTGGTAGCTGTTCCTTTGGGTCCCCCTCCTCTTTTTAGTCATAGGCTCAAAAAAGAAACGTCCTTGGACAAACGTTTTCATTTTGAAACACTTCCTACTCTAAAGTCGTGTCCAGCATCAAAATGAACAACTGCAGAATGAATTAAACCTGTTAAGATACAACTTTCACCAAGTATCACCACCTGGATATTTAAATCCACAAGATCTCCACTACAGGGGCGAGTGCAGCACTTATATTTCTAGAAGTGGGAAATCACCCTCTCTCTAGACATATCTGCACTTATTGGTGCAGACAAGGTGCAAATTACACCAAGATACCAACGAAGGTAAATCAATATCAAAAAGCCTGTTCATCTGGTCTCACTGTAACTAGCTATGCTGAGAGTGACTGCTTACAGGCCCTTAAGTACATAGTGTTAGCAATAGTATGCACACACATCTGAAAAGGAAAGAAACAAGTCTTTGTAGCCCATCAATTTTGCCTCCTCACACTTCTCTACCTGAAGCTAAAGGGTAGTCAAGAAGCAAACAGGTACAGTAAGCTGACTGGTTTATAACTGCAGCATTAACACAACGTGTGTACGCGTGGAGGGAGGAGTTCAAGCCACACGCAACTGCCCTTTTTCCATTAACACCTTCCCTTATATTTACAACTTGCCTTACACGCTTTGAAGTCACCCTGCAAACAACATCGCTCACTGCTGATACCAGACACCGCACCTCTACAGCAGTTGTGATGTGCATTACAAAATGTGCCGTATCCAGATAAGGAAAAAATGTAAAGGTGGTTTATTTGTCCTATTCCTAACCTTTATTGTCAAGAATAAGTTATCTGACTTACCTTTCCACAGTCTGATGAGAACGGTATTTGGAAATTCTCTCAAGTGTAGTTTACGTAAACTCGATCTGATATTTATGGAGTCAGGAAGTCACCGTGTCGCACTGTACCTACTACATTCCTGCTATATACCTAATGTTAAGGACATCACCTTCACTGGAAAGTCAAGGGAAAAAAAATCCCCCAGGCTCCTGGGCTATAATTTGCTTTGCCTGCTACTATGCCCACATACATCAAAAGGAAGTTTATACAGGTGCACCAGTTTTAACAAAAAAACATTAGATTATGATCCAAAACTGCTGTCTGTCTGCCATAGTTGCTCACAGCTTTATCCAGTCAGGTTTTGAAAAATCTCTACAGATGGAGACTACACAACCTCTGGCCAAAATCTGCTCAAGTAGCCTAATGATGAGAAAGTGTTTCCCTTAAATCCAACCTAAACCTCTGTAATTCCAGTTTATATCCGTTGCCTCTCAGCTTCCTGCCATGCACTGCTGTAAAGAGCTTGGCTCCTCAATAACCTCCTCAAAGGCACAGGAAGGCTGCTGTCAGGTCCCCCATAGAGCCAAACGTATCACAGTTTCCCTATACTCAATCAATGCAGCGTATCATGGGAACTATGGTTTATTTTATGAGATGCAGCTCTATAAGTCCAAATTATGATTTCCAAGAGAAACTGCAACAGTTTTATCTAGAAACCAAAGAGCTCACATTTTTGCCAGCAGCGAAATAGAGAGGGGGNNNNGCTCTGTTGTACGGTCAAAGAAAAGGAGAGGGGGGGGGGGGAAGAGAGAGAGAATCAGGTTCAAAAAAACCCAGCCCTACTTGCCAAAATGTATTTTTTTAAAAGAGCAAAAAACCCAGTAATGCAGTGCTAGAACTAGAACACCTACTTCCTGCTTATCCCGTAATCTGTCCCAACCATCAGACTGCTCTATAAGAACAGCCACATTCACAAATAGAACAGTAAATCCCTAGTACCATTTATCCAAATACAGAAAAGGCATATTCCATACAAAAGTTTAGCAACTAAAACAGAGGAGGTCTGATTTAGTAAATCCAGTTTGCCTTACTTGTTATTTAGCAAACACCTTCTACTAAAATCCTACAGTTTGTTGACAGCAATCTGAAATGTGTTAAAGTAGGCTACCCATACAGAATGTCTTATTTACTAAAGCAGAATTATTTTTGGAAAAGCTGAATGTAGAACAAGCTACATCTTGCTCTAATTTACAGCTGAGCATCCTGTTTACATGCTGATGTCCATGTTTACTTTTTTTGGTTACAGGAAACAATGCTGAAAGACTTGGAATAACATTGCCTCACACTGCCTATCAAGTTATTCCACTTCCATAGGAAGCAATGGCTTGGGGTCAGGTTAACTCATGCAGAGAAATGAGAGAAAGCAGAGTTGTTTCACCGCTCTAAGACAATACCATTTTAACAGCTTTACTACAAGGATTTGCCAGGCTTCTTTGCCCAATCTGTCTCTCTGAAATACGTACGACTTCCTTCTGGCTCTTTTGCTCAGAGTATGGTTCAAATTATTTTTCCTTCTATCCAAACCTTATTCTCCCCACCCACACACACACACCCCCTTCTTACAGGGCAAAGTACTAACATTTTCACAAAATTTGCCCTCCATCTTCAACCTACAGTCTTAACACATCAATGGAGCTGTACACAACAGCAGTTTCTACATTATAGTCTTGCATTATTATTTTTTTTTAATTTATATCTTGAAACATAGAATGGCTGGCCTTATAGAGGGTTAAGAAAAGGAAGCCAGGACAGTTTTCCATATGAATCTCTGTGCAAGTGCCAGCTGGATTTTGCAGCCCGGTGCTCAGCAAAGCACAGTGGAACAAGAACGCTGTTAGTATTCTTAGAGTGCTCTGAAGAGGAACAGGAAAAGGCAAGAAAATAATCTTACTCTGTACCAGAAAGAAGTGCTGGAAAGTCAAAGAGGAGAATTCAAGCTCCATCCTCCCCACAGCACACAATCAACATCACTCACAGTCACTCTCATGCATCACAGTGACACGAAAGGTAATAAGCTGTACGTGAAAGAAGGGAAATACTGAAGAGGTGTTGTTGCAGCACATCCCCCTTTCCTCTTGCTTTCCATGCCCTCCAAAACTGCACTTGCTTCCAGGATACTGAAAATACTGCTTGCTAAAGCTCTGCCCAGAAGGGACACACCATGCACCCATTCCTGCCTCTTGGGATATATTTATTAATGATTTATAGCAATACACTGATTCACATAACTAGAGCTGACTTAGTCTCTCAATTTTTAATTTAATGCCTGATTTACCCTACCTTCGAATCACTGCTAAGGAGCATGAGGCAGTCCTAACCACAGACAGAGCCCTAAAGCAAAGGCAATGCTGGGGTGATGTAGAAGTGTTGATAACTCCCTAATACTTTAGACAGGTCTTGCACAATGCTCAGGACCTCTGGGCTGGTCCTGTGCACACAGACAAGTTAATTTAAACACCACTGACTTTTTTTTTTTAATTCTTTAACAAGAGCAATGAAAATTAGTAGAGGTCCAGAACAAAACAAACAATAAAATCCCCATTCTCCCATTGTGAAGAGCAGCTACGTGGGGGAAGCAGGACTGGATAACAGTCCTGTCCTATTCCTACTACCCTTACCTACCTACCTCTGCAAATAGACACATATTTGCCTGTACCATGCTTAGCATATCCCAAATCATTACATGTGCCAGAGGCACTGCCAAGTGGTACAGTAATGCACACGAGGCAAGTCCTGCAAATTCCAAGGTTATGTAGAAAGGGAAAAAGATACCAGTTTCTCCACTTCAGGGGCAAAATTGGACTTCACAGGTGTGATGGACTGAATAACGCTTCACCACAAGAGCCAATTTTCTTCCAACTCCCCTGCAGCTCTTAAAACATAGATCTTAGTTTTGTACCTGATTTGCTAAATGGCTTTTCTCTCTATCATGCCTTTAAAAAAATAAAAAAGAATTATAGATACATAATTTCATGATTTACTGTGCTCAACGGAAGCCAGATATTTTAGGAAGGAGTACTGTTCTCACTTAGGAAATATATATTAGTATAAAAATTAAAAAAAAATAAAAACTCTATGCCAGTCCCCCCCCTTCCACAAGGAGAGGAGGGATAGATATCATTTCCTCAGGGAAAACCAAAGCCAGAAGAAAAAGATAAGTAGTTATTAATATGGAAATCATCTAAAAAAAATCCCCAACCCTGTGACGTATAACAAACAAAAAGCCCTAGGACAGTTCCATCTCACATATCTTAAAGTTTAGTGCTAACTATAGCAAAAACATGAGAGAGGGAAAAAAAAAAAAAGATAGACCAAAATATATATATAGCGCAAATCTTGACTCAATAAAATAATTAAGCTCATAAGTATCCTAAGAAAGTCAACACTTAGACATTTTCCTATTGTGTAGAACTTTGTTAGAAAGATATATGGCTTTTTTTTAAAAAAGAACCCTTCCTCACCCAATACTGATTACCTTTTTTGGACTCATTATATTGCTTTGCTCCATGAAAAGCAAGGCAAGTGAGTACAGCTCCTCAGCTGCACTTCTGTTACCTCCCCTGGTTTACCCCCTACCTCAAGACACATCCATTCAGGATTATCTGTAAAATAACCACATAAATGCTTCCTACCTTCCCCTTCAGATGGTCAAACGCCCACCTCTGCTCTGGGCATGGATCTTCTTCCCCAACTGAAGATATTACGGGTGTCACACTTTCTTAAGCCTTTGCCTCCAAACCTGCTTTGCAGTTGTAGGAGATCAGGGCCCCAGAGCTGCAGCCCCTCCTCTGCCATCCGCCCACCTCTTCCCTTCTCAGCCCACATCTCTGGTTTTGCCCTCTCTTTCTGGAAGTTTCTTTCCAGCAGAGACTCCCAGGGGCCTGGCATATCCCTCCTCCCAGCTGTAACCACTGACACCCACGTGACTAAACCAAACCATTTCCACTCCGGCTCCTATATGTAATTCATGAGCCCCTAGTCAAGCTCCCAAATGCAAAACACCTGGCTGCAATTACCTGGCAGGAGCCTGCATCACCTGGGCTCAGCCCAGGTTTGGGTTCCCAAATGCAAAACACGTGGCCACGAGGGTGAGAGAGGAATCCCGTTGCCGGGACTGACCTGGGGCTTGAGCACACGAGGGGTGACTGAAGCATCAGCCAGGTGCCGCGCTCCTTCGCATCCTGCTGAGCCATGGTGCCTTGTAGCCTCAGGTTTGAAGAAAAAACCTGAGGAACCGTTTGCAGAAATCCCAGCAGAAGCACAGCAAGGCTGGACTGCAGCAGCACCAGCACTGGGGTTTAGGCGGCTGTTTTATTAATTCTTGTCACCACTGATATACACTGCCCACCTTCCTCAAACATGTGGGGTAGCCTCTTTTGCAGAAGAGGGCTCTGTGTTTGATGGTACAACAGCAGCTATGCAATTACCCCCGGTAACATCCAGTCCTCTCCGAAGCCAAATCCAAAGTTTATGATGCTACTACTGGGATCAGTGTCCTTACAAGGTTCAGACTTTGACGACGTCTCATTTCATTTTTACCTATTGCCCAACTGCAGTGTCTTTTAATTGAAAAATAGTCATTATTTGGATATATGTTGTGACATATTCTGTGGTTCACACTCTGGAAGAAGTCTTCAGGAAATCGCCACCTCCCAAACCACCTTCGTAGACCCAAATTGTAAGGTTTTATCCACACATATGCTCAGTGTGATGGGAAGAAAGACCTAAACCAGGTGTGGCCATGCAGACCCACGGTGCAGCACCGAGGCTGGAAGCGTGCCGGGCCCAGCCCCGCGTTCCTGCCTCCAAGCCCCAGGCGGGCAGCCCTGGGTGCACCCGGCGCTCTTGCCTTGTCCGGCCTCTTCTTAAGTGAATCTCACCCATAGAGAAATAGTGATTTTCTTTTTCCTTAATGCTGCCTACAAAGAGCTTCTCAATTTTTAGTCCATTAACAAATCTTTTCTGGGATCTATTAACATGTCACTATGGAATGCCTTTTTCTTCAAAGTTTAATACGGCTTAACTCTGTCTTAATCATATTGCTCTACTACACTTTATAGCCTGCGGCTTCAGGGAACCTTTGCCTTTTATTAGTACCCATATACAATCATGATGCCATTCCAAAAATCCAGTGCTGCTTTGGGTTGCATAAATTCTTATACCTTTGATTTATTTGGTGTGTCTGCAGCTCTCTGAGAAGGAAGATGTGCAGGCAGGGCAAGGAATGAAATGTTACAGTACCGAGTTGTGCCAGCACATTGCTTCGCAAGGAGGAGCTGTACCTGACAGGAGATACAGTCACTTCTTCCCTGCAATGATGCTCGTCAACGTTAACAGTAATACTGACTTGGTCAAATTCTTGGTACAATCAAGGTGAGTCCTGTTATGACAGTCGATGAGAGCTGAGAGACTTTCATGCTTGCAACTTTGCTGTGGGCGACTGTTTCTAGCTTGATAGTGCCCCATAAGGAAGATCTCTCATGCCACAGTCTTGTCAGAGCCGCAGCACTTCTGGTTTGGCCCATCTAGGAGCTCTGCTGGCTGCCCTGTGGGGGAAGGATGGGAGTACCTGTCTGGTACCCATTTGGGGTCGTTGGCACCTCCAGGTGAGGAGAAAGAAGTCAGGGACTGAATATTCTTCTTCAAAGTGTGGATTTGGATACGTGTTTTATCTGTTGTTTGGGGTGGTATTTTGCACTTTATAATGACGTTTGTGAGGGACGTAAGAAAGTTTCAGTGTGCTAAATCTATGGTCTCCATCTGATAAATCTCTTATTTATACCACTGACTTCATTACTGGAGATGACAAAACTAAGATTATGCAACTGTATAAAAGTAGCTGCTGACAATTCTGTTGTCTTTTCCAATTCCATTTCTACTGAGAGGCATATTTTAATGCAATTTAAGGTGCTATAGTCCTAGGAGCATGAACAAGACGGATTTGCTAATTAAATAGAAACAAGGTCCAGCCTGCTACCTCTAAAATACCACAGATCCCATCATATCCACGTGCTTGTCTCCCTGCTGTTAAAGAGATTTGTCATTTGCAGGTGCTTGGGTTCCGTCTTAGCATCACATCAAAGAATCTGAAAAATATCTCATCTATCTTCTAGTAAGACACTGTCTGACTTTTTTTTTTTAGAGTAGCATCCAAGTAGGCATTCTCTGGGTCTGCTTAGACATTTGTTGCCTTTTCCCAGTTTCTTTACAAGGGTTTTTTGATTTTTTTTTTCCAAGTCAGAGTTGCTGCAATGGGCTCTATGTGGTGCAAGTGTTCAAAGGCATTGGGAATGTGCAGCTTGTACAGAACGCAGCTGCCTGCCTGTGAAATGGTATTAGACACAGAGAATACAGTATATTGATTCTTTGGCATCTATATCAGCTTCCTGTTTGTTTCTGAGTATAATTTAAGTCCCAGTTTTTTACCTGGTTGGATCCTGAAAGGTTACTGCTTTTGTCTATATGAATTGCCATAGCAACTGTGGTGCTGGAGCAAACAGTCATGAGCTTTAACAGCCTGGGGGTCAGCAGCAGAACACTCTTAATTTAGAGACCTTCATCTCTAAAATCTGGGTTCTTTTACCAGCTTGATTGGGCTATATTTTCTGTACTTCAGCACGACTCCCTTTGTGATCTGCGGGCTACAGAATCCCGATTTCCGCATGGCAGGGAGGGAAGAGATGTGAGTTTGTTTCTTTAGGAAGGATTATATTCTTTTCCCTTTGCATAAACACCATATTTTAAAAGTCTAGCATGAAACCCAAAGCATATATTGGCTCGCTTGTATGTCTTGAGGTAAAGGATACGTTCTTATACTTTATTGCAAGACTACGGCTCAAGTCTGAGGCCAGGATGAGACATTGAGGACTATGAGATCACATTTGCTTATGCGAAACCTGATTTTGGCCATGCCTTAGGTGCCTTAGTGCCTCAGCCTTAGCAGTGCTAAGGGGCTGCTCTTTGCAGCTCTGTAATCTTTCACGTCAGCTGCTGAGGCAGTGTTTTCCCATTATTGTTCTCACGTCTTTGTTTATTGTTCCCATGGCCTTGCACCTGCAAACCCCAATAACGTTATATGGCAGGTTCTCCTGGGAAGCCATTACCACTGGTGTGAAAATCAGCCCTTTCCCCCAACCTTCTCATACCTCATTTTGTAGATATTAGTTTCTATTAGAGACAACTAAAACATAGCCCACAACAAAGCAGTATTTGTGTACTAAACACTATTAGTATTTTAAATAGTAAAATGTTATGCAATAATACGTGTGCACAGAACGACCACTGTGCAACACCTCTATCTGATTACCGTACGCAACTTAGCTGTAATCATGCCACAAAGAGGAACATCCAAGAGGGAGTTTGAGTTGATCCCATTGAAAAAAACATATAATAAATAGTGGAAAAGCATGCCAAAACCCATCATCCTCTTCCTTTTCATCCTCACCGTTGCTGCACTGGAGAGAGCCCCCAGAGGACACTTATCTGAGGACCCCACCACTGCTCTTCCCAGCTGCCCACAGAGGAGTTTTCCCTTTTCCTTCCGTGTGTTCTCAGCTGCAGACCCCGCTAATAATACTCTGTGCATGAGAGCCTGTCTCTACATCCTGCGTGCAACAGCCCCAACAGTGTGAATCCATGAATGATGTGCTTGAAACCATGAAGGTAGGGAAAGTCACAAATGGTAGTACGGCAGGTAAACCACATAGCATTTTGTTGTTTGTCAGTGGGTCTGCCTCACCCTCCAGCTAGTAGAGCAGAAAGCAGTGGCTACTCGTATTTTGTGCCACAAATAGCTTGCCTTAAGTAACGTACAATTTAAATATAGGTACAACAGATACACAGTTGGTCATTTGACCGACGGTCACACATATCTACCAGCCGTAACAGTTTTACCTGCCTGCCACACTGCACATATTTTTATCAAAATTGGTGCAGCTGGGGATCTTCTCAATGCGAACAGCTGAGTGTTAAAGCCCTTGTTTTCCCTAGAAACAAAGGCATCCAAGACTGATGCCTTCAAATGCTATGTTTCTGGTCACATTTTTTGTTGTTCTGTAACACTCTAACATGATTGTTTAGCGATAATGCTGACCTAGCTGAAATCATCAGAGTGTATTCTGCAGTTTGCAGGGGGCTTACGTTTTTGTCTTTTGGGTAAATCTTTTCCAACCTGACTGCTCTATGACTGCATTCCATGTGTTTTGTCAGGACTTTGGGCTTTAACCAAGACTGACTACAGAGCTGACAAACAGCTGCATCCATCCCCAGAAGCTTGAAGCCAAGCTTCCTAAGTAGTCTGTGTCAGTACCAGAAGCAGACATCTGCCCACTCGCCTTTTGACAGGTATGGCTTTAGGTGACAGTTTCTGTGAAATTAAATATTACTGAAAATACTGCTTTACCCTTCACCTGCTTCCTTGTTACCACTGAGAGAGTTTTTAACAGGGGAGGACATTCCCATGTTCTTCAGAGGAATGATGGCTACTTACTTTCTTCCTAGAACAGAAAACATCAAACAGTTGCAAAAGGCGCTGAAATGACCCCGAAAAAGCAACTTTATGTGAATCTGGAATATCCAGAGATGCACTGAGCTCTTCACTCACGTTACATTTCCTTGACTACCACTGCTTGCATGTAGAGGGATGAGTTAAGCCCCAGAGAAGTCACTCAACTTTAGCCTTTGGGGCAATCCCCTCTGCACTTCTTACTTAGAAAGCTTCAAAAGCAGCTATTTTCACAACCCAAGTGTTAAAAGAGTAGGATGCTGTGATACAGCGAGTGGGGCTATGGCTCCCTGGCCAGGTGGCTCTGTCAGAAACCGATCTTGGTCTCCTCTGCGAGAAGCATGGAATGCGGGAGGAAAAAGGAGAGACAGTCTAAGACAACTGTAGTTTTACAGTCTCCCTTTTCAGCTTGCAAACTGGAGATAAGAGCAGACAAGCTTTATGATGGCGTGGAGAAATCAATATATTTTTATTGATTCTTGTAGCTGCAGAACTCTCACCCAGCACAAGTACAGGGGTCAGAGCACGAGTACATGACTGTCCTGCTACACTACGAGTGTGCTCCTCAGAAATCGTGCTATTTGATTCACCAAGGATGAAGTCTGCTCCGTTACATGACTGCAACAACAGCAGCTGACGCAGGATCCCCTCTCAGTGGGGGAAGTTAGGTGCTGCAAATTATCCACCACGCGGGCCAGAAACTACAAAAGCAGCTAGTGGCAGCTGAAGGCACAGCTTCACATAAGGAAAATACTTTCTTTACAAAAGACTCTTTTCAAACAATTCCACAGAGCCTATTGAAACCATGCATGTTATTCCAAAAGAAAGAGGTCCACAAAGTTGCATGTGAAGAATGACACAGAAGTGGAAACATCAAAACAACTTGGAAAACTAGCTAAGAAGTGGCATAGTCAAAACGGAATGAGATTAGGAACTTGGAACAAGCATCTAGTTTTGAAACGAAAGGAACCGGAAACAAAAAACCAGTCAAAATTAAATGAAAATGAAATTAATGGAAACTTGAGTATGAAAAATAATTGAAGCAGACTTGGAAGGTTTACATTTAGTTTACAATTTCGTAAATCCTCCAAAAACATCAGTGAGAGTCTTTCAAAGTAGTTTTGATTTTGCAGAAGCATTCATTTCCTTAAGTGGCATTTTCAGCTTCTGTTGGAAAATTTCTGACCTGCTTCGACCCTACTGAGAAGCTGTTCGTTAGGGAAGTGTGAGGTTCTGTCGCCATTTTCAGTCGCTGCGAAGCTGTCAAAATGCTATAAAACTTACTGGAAGGCCCTTTTAATATTATGGCCCACCTTTGCAGGTGACATTTTATAGTTGATTCGATTGTGCAGCGATGGACCTGACCTCTGTGTTGTGTCTTTCATTCCCCGGTTTCTTCAGCAGAGTCCATTATCACTTTTTCCAAATTCCTTCAACTCTTCTCTTTGACTTTGTGTTACTTTCCACTTCATTCCCAGACTGCACCGCCTAACGCTGTACACCTGCCTTTGATGTCACCAAATAGGGACAATGACTATAAAGTTATTTCCCTTTACAAGTCAAACCTGGAAGGTCTCTCTGTTGTTCATTCTATTTCCATTGCCAGTGTAAGTGTCCTTGTTGTTTTTCCCACTAGTGAAGAAAGGGCAAATGTCATATTCACTGAAGCAAAGACTTTGCTTTGAAGCGGTATTGATTTTTCCTTTTCCCTTCTGAAGCTTTGCCAGGCTCCATAAAAGCATGTCTCTTGTTCAGAAACTCTTTGGACTGAGAGACAACAGGGGCAGCAGAACCAGCGGGGTGCAGTGGGAAGTTAGGGCATCTGGTGGGGAATGACAATTATGACCACCGCTAGAAAAAGAAAGAGGTCATTTTATTTTTAACTGTGCTGTGAGAACAGTTGTGGATCAGAACAGAGCCAAATGGGAAACGCAGCTTTAATTCCAACTTATGATTCCTCCTTGTCTAAACCTGAATATGAACATTTTTCTAGGGTTCAGCTGTTGGCAGCAAGACACTGAGACCACCAGAAGCGACAGCTTGGCTAGAGGCTTAACCACAAAGGTGACAACAGCATGACTTTCTGGCACAATGCTATAAAGACAGGAGCCTTACACTGCACTATATTGGAGCAGCAGCATCATATGGACCTGCAGAGGACTTCTGAATGAAGGTCCGGTGCTACGACATGACTCCTGTTTAAGAGAACTGAATTACTTTGTTTAGAGCTAGCTTATGCAATGCAGAAATAGCCAATAGCATTTATTAAGCTCACACGTATTGCAAAGAACCAAAATGTCTCTGTCTTTCATAGATTCCTTGCAGTCTATGACCACATACACGTATTTATCATCTGCGCACTGGAGAGTCTCTCATTCTTAATGAGAAGATGGGTGCTGGCTTTAAGCCCTATTTAAAGGTGGTGCCTCCCAGCGCCTCCAACACTCTCCCATGGCATTTTGTTCATGCTGACTCGGAGGAAAGAATGACACTTATTGAAACATCAGTGCCACTTTTTGCCATGCTTCTGCATTTCTCGGAGCTGTCAGCCTGGGAGAGCTGGTCTTCCAAAGCTCATTAGATAAACAGCTGCTGCTGGAACTGCATGTAAAATTACAGCAGCTGCAGTTTGCAGAGTAGGTCAAGTAATAATTATAGTAGATTTTCCTACAGTTCTTGGTTTTTATAAAATTAGTACCTACTACCAGGAATAAAATAACAATAAGAATTATTCCTAATGCTAGTGAGTGCGGTCTCACACTCACAAGAAGTAAATCAACCTTGTGCCTCTCTCTTAATACCTTTTCCTATGCAGTCCCATCTCCCAGTCAGAAAGTTCTTTAAAACCTAAAAAAATCCATAAAATGGCTTCAAAATTCTCAGCTATTTTGAGAACTGTGCGTATGCGACAGCTGGAAATTAGACTTTTTTTTTTTTAAACACCTGTGAAAAAAACTGTTATCAACAGCAATGAGAGGATTCTGTTGATTAAAGGATGTTTTCTGCTACTCATTTGGAAGGGAAGTGATTCATTAAGTGCTGTCTGAAAACCATACTGAAAAAATGGAAAATGGTTTGTGGTCACTAAGGCTTACAGGAATAGCTTGAACACCCACCACCATCTCTGATGCTGACCTGCACTTTGCACATCAGCACTGCTCCAGCTGGCGATGACACTTGTCAATGCACTTCAGCCTCCCTCAGCACGGCCGTCACTAGCTGCTGCTTTTTCTTCCCCCTACAACCAGCTGTACCTGTCAGTGCAATTTTACAGTCTCTTTCTCCAAGGATAGGAAGTATCTTAAAACTGTGACATCCTGCATAGGGGAAGAAAAGCATAACTGATACTGTTTGCCCCATCAGGACCCAAGCACAGCAAGTAATAAATACACGGAAGCTATTTCGGTGTCCTGGGTCAGCTTTGACTTTACACAGTCTCCTGCAATACGTTTCGGGGCACATCACACTGTTGACTTCTGCACCGGTGTTACCTGTCCGGTTCTCTGTGTACATTTGTTTTCATTATTTGTGCCCCCTCCTGCTGTTTTTTCTGACAAGCTTGGGATCTGAAAGCTGCTTTCCCAGACCTTTAAGTAACAACCCATCATCAGCTGTGCTGTGTATGGAAGGCTGCAGCTTGAATTTGTTTTCACAAAAGGCACATCACAAGACCTGCCTAATCAGCAGTTACCTAGTTTGCTCACACCAGACAGAGTCAATTTACAGCCCATGCCTGCTGTTGACCCTGCTGTCTGCTCTGGATTATTCCAGTCTGCCTCCACTTTCTAAAATGAAATGTTAGTATTTTTAATTGTTGGTTTTAACTCTTGCCTAATTGGGCACAAGCTCATGCTGTTACGGATTTCTCCAAGGCAAGAAAGACGGACCGCATGTAAAGGAGCTAGAGTGGGGTTGCTGGTAGTAACAAAATGCGTTTGTGCCACGCTGGTCCTGTCCATCTTCCATAGATAGTTGAATGGCCATGAAAAAGGTCAGGTACCGCTGTCCCCTCGCTATCCTGCCCAGTTCACACGCACCATCGTGTTGCTCTTGGAACACGATGCCTCATAGGACTGCCGCTTTAATTCAATGCAGCTCTGAGCTTGCTACTCTTCACGTTGCAGCTGAATGAGCTTGTAGATGTTGGAGGCTGTATCTTGTGGGTCAGCGTCTCAGCCTTTCATATGGTAAATGGTGAGCTCGTATTTTATTGCTATTCCTTCTTTTTGTTGTTGAAGACATATGAAATAAAACTGGTTTGTTCAGAATAATAACTGCAATGTAATTTTGCAATAATTGTGAAAAATATAGGCTTTCTATATATTACTTAAAGGTATTACTAAATTTGACCAATGGAAACATGAACATTGATTTTTTTTTTTAAACCAAGAAACAAATGACTGGTGAAATTGTTATATCATTTCTTTCTCTTTGAGTTTTAATGAGACTTTGCTTTTTTCTATGCAACTATCTCTAGTTGATCCCATCTTAAAAATAATTTCACATTATGGGAGAAATGCAGCCTGTCCTACACAGTTTGCTCTATAGGATGCCAAAGATTTCCAGTCTGCAAATTCCAAGTTCAGCCCCTTATAGTATGATCAGTTTTCTCTACCCATGACAAGGCACTGACCATAGCAACATAGACCCACGATGAACATTTGGGAAAGATAAGCTCAGCACCTACCTGAGGGATTATGGACTGATCACGGATCGCAGAAATGATGGGGCTGAAGAAGTAGCTACAGATGTGCTCTAGTTTGGAAACAAGCACCTGGACACTCCGGCTGTTGCCTAGTGTGCAGCAAAAACACAGCGGGTCTGCTATAACATCTGTGAGTTAAGGTCATCAGCAAGCCAACAGTTCAGATTAAAATTTTAGCCTCAGAAAATGTTTACTTGGTTTTTCTTGGGATTTTACCAAGATTTAATTTGCTGTTTCTATTTCCTTAGCACAGAAGACCATGGACCTAGCTCCATTACCATCATGACAGTGATAAAATCCTGAAATAAGCTCTTTGATTGCTCCTTACTGCTGCATTTCAGTCTGATGCCTGCAAATGCCATGTGGAAGGGTCCCCAATGGACTCAGCTGGACTATGACCACTTATCATTACCAGCCTGCAGAAAAAGTTGCTTTCCAGTGCCAGTGTTGCCTTTTGATAACCTTTCTTGATTTTCCAGTGAGACGTTCACGCTGCCAAGACAGCCAATGGAGCTATGGAGGCTGCAGTGTTCGTGGCCTGAGGATGAATGATTGTTTTGCAGTGTCATAATGCTTGTACAGTACTGTTGTATTCCGGTATGACTTACAATGACCAACTTAATGTGCATATGCGTAACAGCTTCATAACTTTCTAGGATTGTGCGGTCACTAACAAGGCAAAGACATTTTTAAACTCAAAAGTTGAACAAGAACATTCAAGATTTCTTTTTTCATTGGCATATACCTACAAGAATGGAGAGAGAAAAGAGAGTTGATATTAACGCAAATCTAATTGCAGAAACTAACTGTCTGAACACCAGCAGAGACGTTCCTGCTGTCAGGGATGAAAGACAAGTTATCTCCCATTTCCTAGAGATGCTCTTCATTAACTTTGTGAAAGCCTAATGAAGCTATTATGCAGGTAAGCATGCTGCACAAGCTCCTTACCTCTCCTCCTCAGAAAATGCCACGTATCATGCAAGACTGAAGCTAGGGACACATAGGTAAAAGTCACCGTATCAAAAAAGCTTCTTTTTGGCTGAACAGATGTGAACCAAATGTAATCATACCAACCTTTAATCCAAACAATTCTACTGTAAACCAAAGTCTGCTATGTCTGGTATCTAGGTTAACTAGATGACAATGTCTTGGCAAATTCTTCAAATAAAGAGTTCCTAGAAGATATTAGAGTCAATGAGTCTCATGAGTGCTCACAGCTGTTCTGCAAAATTCAGAATTTTCTAGCTTTGACCTCTGATCTGAAAAAAAGCAGTTTTATAGAAGCCTTGTAGAGCAACAGGATGGACGTGCACTTGATGGCGATGGCACCACAGGTAGTCCCCATTAGCTGGTGCTTTTCCTATTGAGCTCTCCTCTAAATGGATAATTTTAGTAGTTTCATAGGCAATGAAGCCGTCAATATCTGTCAGCTCTTACACCTCTTTGACCTCAGTGTGTGGCAAATATTGCTACCAGTTTTATCTGTTTTGTTCTGTTTGTTTTTAGCTTTTCAGTTAATCTGATTGCAACGCACAGCGTGCGGTTCAGAGGTTTGAACAAATGCAGCCAAGGCATTCATGTAACTCCTCTCTGAGACATAAGCGATCACAGTTTGCATAGTTCTCTTCATAATACTAATGATTAACAGGACAACAATCAGTTCTCTCTCCAGTAAAGTAAGTTTACAATGATTTAAATGAGGTATAGCTCTAAAGCATGCTTTTGTAAATCTTGTGGTCTTAAGTGCTTGTCAAATAGATGTCAGAGACCACACAGAAGTCTAAAAATACTCATGTAAACCCTTCTTCCAGTGCTTGACATCGATCCGTCTATTGTACATCTTCACGCTCAACACAGGTTAAAATAGAGCCGCTGGCTGTGACATTGTAACTAGAGGCTGCTAAGCTGACAGAAATAATTTGTTATCCTGCTTACAACTAATAAAACCCCCTTTGCTTTTGGGCAGTTTTAGAAAATACAACTCTCATCCTTTTCACATGTGAACTCTCGCTGTTCTTACCATCTCTTACAGCCCTTAGACAAAGGTTTGAAGCCTATAAACACACTCAAAACCAGAAGGAGAAAGAGGAGTGCCTGGCTACGTAAAAAAGGACCCCACTGCACCAGAATAGGCAGCTAGTCTTTTTTAAGTATAGCTATTTTGTGTTGAACACATCTAAACCCATACTAACTTCTGAGAAGAATCAGCCTACTGATCAAAGAAGCTCAAACGGGCAAAACACAGCAGTCTCACCAAGTGCTACAAGAAGCCTCTGTTTCTGCTGGTGTGCCAGACTGCTCGGCGGTGGTTTGATCCCTGAAATTCACTCCTCTGGGCCGGTCTGTTTCCCTCCAGCTCTTTTTCCCTGCTTTCTCTCCCCTACGGCATTTCTCTGTTCTGCATTTCCACTTTCCTAGCTCACTCCTAACGAAGGTTACCCCTCACAAAGAAATATCGCATGGAATGAAATAATGTTGTGGAACTAGCAATTCTTGTAAACCACATAACTATGTCTTACCTATTAAGAATCTGGGAGCTATTTAGAGAGGTGGAAGAAATAAGAAGAAAATCACCAGCCCATCTAGCCATCCCAAGGCAGAATCCATCCTAAAATGCATTCTCTGCTATAGAAGCACATATGCAACCTGCTCCAGCCCTAGCTACGGGTACCATTGGAAAGTTTCTACACTGTAACATTTTCAAAGTGAGGGTTCTTCATTCCTTCACGCTGCCTCAAAGCCTTTGCTATTTAATTCTTTTCACTGTTGGTCTTCCTCCCTTACCACAGGCACTATAGTAATAAAATAAACAATGGTTGTAAAAAGCTGTCATTCTGAGCTATACAACCAAAAAGAAATAATTATCAATAGCATACATATAAAAAAATAAATGCTTTATCTCATAAAAAGATTTCAGGCTGTCATAGTTAGGTGTATCTGAAGGACAGAAAGGACAGCAATTTTTTTTCACCTGCTTTTTGTTCCCTCTTAGTCAACAGGGAAAACCAGATACCAGTACACTATGATTTATCCAGTACTAAAATTCACCCTCTTACTAACTTCAGATAAGGTCTAGCCAGCTTCCTTACACTAGGCACCTGATATTGGTAGTTAAGTTTAGGAAAGAAGAATTTCATCCTGATAACCTTCCACACCCAGCCAGAAATCTACAGCAAAACCACCTCCCACACTCATATCCAAACTATCAAGCCCTCCTTCTGCTCTTTAAGAAGGGAGGCAAAGGGCTGTTTCAAGTTACAAAACAGTAGAAGATTTTGTTTGCTGCTCCACAGCTGTAATTCATTCCCTTCTGCTACGGAAGGTGCTCATCTTTCTCAGGTGCAGTCAATGGAAATTTTGCTGTTTGCTGCAGCGGCATCAGCAGGAGCTCAGCTCTGTGGAACAGCCGTAGCATAGGCGCAGGCACCGTGACAAAGCCCACTTCAGGGCAAAGGTCTCGGTCTCTGCGCAGCCAGGAAAAATACATTAACACTTGTCTGAAGTGTGGCCATGAGCTAGAAACTATTCAAAGCCTCTTTAAGCTTTTCAGTCTAGCAGGTGGCGGAGTTTACAAGTCACTGCTTATTTCTGGAGGCGTGTGCTTGCCTTAGCTCGAGGTTGGCTTTTGTCTGTGAAATTGCACCTCCAGCACCTTTCAAAGGGAAAAATTACCATCTGCAGGTGTATGAGGGTAATTCAGTGATGGCTGTGAACTTCCTGGCACGTGCCTGTCATTCTTGACAGAAGGGGTTCTCGTACCTACCCACGAGCAACTGGTCTTGGCCATCCTAGATGCTAGAGATACTAGAGTAGATGGATTTCTATTCCCATCCTGAATAGCAATTCCTCTGTGGCTGGGAGTTCATAAGTTAAGAGAGGAGTTTAGTCTCCAGAGCTGTTCTGTACCCAAACACTGCTTTCATAGAAAGAGAGATCACCTGTGAATAGCCCTGGATATGCAACTACAAGAAAAACAAGATAAAGCAAAATTCCAGTCAGAAGGAACAAAATGACTGATAAAAATAAGTGAAGAAAACAGAGATTTAAATTATTTCAAATATTTGCATTTGTGTGAGACGGTAGTAATGATGTAAGACGGCATGAAGAAGAATAAAATTGCACTTATCACAGAAACAGTTTTAAAAAAAAACCCCACAACTTAAAGGAAGTAAGAAAAAAATAAGAAAATAAATCATAACTGAAAGGATTGGGATAATATGCTTTTTGAGTCAATGATGAATGAATTAGAGAGAACAAACTGCACCCAGCGGTAGTCCATACTGAAGCAACTCAATAGAAACAGAGAGTTTCTAGTTTTAAAATAAAATCCCTGAATTGAATTGTAGAACGGAACCAGGAGAAGCATGGGACAAAGGGGAATTCACATGCGGTATTACAACACAGTCCAAATTCTCGTAACCCAGTAGCCCTTTTAGGTTTAAGATAAACTGTATTGTTGAAAAAGGATTACTTGTTTTTTAAAACAAAGTTAATAGAATCTCAAATAGACAAACATTACCAATATTTTATTAAATTTGACAATATATGTTCCTTCTTCTGTCAAACATGGCAGAATTTTGCAAGTGTTTTCACACTTCCTTGGTGAGTCTCAGAGCTAGAGATGGGAGTGTTTTTCTGGAGAAGTCTCCTTTCATGAACTTAACCCTGCCCTTTCCTCCTGGACAAGGAAAGAGGAAAATTCCCAGCAAAGCTCCTGGCTGCGGCAATGGAGGTTGTATCCTTTCCTGGGTTCTGGTGAGCCTTCAGAGAATCAAGATACCCAAATGTGCCTATACAAAAAAAAAAAAAAAAAAAAAAAACNACCAAACCCCAAGACCTGGCTTGCTATTTTTCTTCTTCTATTACATTTTCTGATCTTGGACACCGAAGTCATGATTCATGAGAAGAAACCAATGGTTCCTATTATCTTCATCTTCTACGAAGAGCGTGGTACACTTACTCCAGTTACTGACTGGGGAGAGAAAAATATATTTATGGCAAATTGATGAATGTTAAAGAAAAGATCATCACATGGTTTAACATGGGAATCTTTACTAGCTGGCCAAGAGTAATTGGTTTGGGATGTTACTTACCTTTTTTTGTGAAGGTCCATGTTTCCACTTTCATGAAATTGCTCTAGACTTACCTGTATGCGAATGAGAGCAAAATTTATTCATCTGCTTAGCCAAATTTCACCACTACCTAGGAGTAACCTTGCGAAAAGCAGAAAAACAACACTGTAGAACCATAACTTTATCATCAATCAGTAAAATTTGCATGACTTCTTCTGAAAATGTATTTGATGACAAATGAACCCTATATTATTTTTAGAACCTTTCATATAGTCTTAATTGCTCTAAATTACTGCTGAAGTTGTTTCTACAAATTAATGGATGAAATAGGTACGTTGTACACCTCGCTCTCCCAAACTCCCTCCTGCTGGAAGGTTCCACCCCACCCCTCATTTTATTCCAGGGAAAATTTATGTCGAGTATGTTGTACGGGGTCTGGCCCATGACTGCTTTGCAGTCACAGGTTTTCTTTTTCTGTCCTTCACGCCCAAGAGATACAGTCATGCTCCAGCCCAGAGCCCTGTGGCCACGCTGACCCGGTGCTGGGACCAAGCTCACAAGACCTGCTGAAGAATAAGGTCTATTCGCTGATTTTGTAGTATCACTGTGATGTGTGTTTTTTAAAAGAACCTACCTGTATTCGGCCACCGAGCGTGGATACCTGAACATACACGCTCCTCTTTGCAGAAATATGGGTGGATAAATAACTTGGGGAGGTCGGGAAACATCCAAAGGCTCTTAGAAGCCATGGTCATAGCTGTTTAACTTTTTTATGGACCTCACAGGAGTTCATACAGATTTCTGAACTGATCCATCTTTCAGTAAAGTCAACAGAGAAATTCTCATTAACGTCTACAGCAACGGAACAAAATCGCTACATGCAAAATTTATCTTTTTTTCTTGTTAATAATGCAGTTAAAGCATTATCAGCTCACACAGTCTTTCACAAACCTCCTGTTAACTGAGCTCTAGTATTACCACCTCTGGTTGCCAGTATTATCGACTTCCATTTGAAAAAAAGTTACTGGCTCCTACAGCTGTAAAGCAGAAACCCCGAATACTAACTGCCCAACCCTATAGACTTAAGAACTCCACATTTATTATTTTTTTGAATGCCATCATTCTAAAGCTAAGCTCATAAACGCTGAGCGCCTGGCGTTGCTGACACTGAGAGGGGAAAATTCAGATGACCGAGAAAATCCAGCTATTTCTGTCCTGAATTTACAGCAAGCGTGTGGCTCACTTGTATGCCTCTCCCCTTCCAGAATGGAGCACAGCAGAGCACGCTCACAACTGCTGGAAAGTGTCATTGTGTCTTCGACATATAGGTCAACAGATAGATTTGAGGATCAAACAGAACGGAATGTTCCTTTTAAAAAAGATTTTAACGTAAAACTTAGTATAGCATGTTAAGGCTGCAAACTGGTACAAACCTTTTCTTTGCATCAGCGTAATTACCAGGGATTCTTTTTTTTTTATGTGGAAGGCTCTTTTTTTCTGAATTTTGGACTTACATACAAATAACTACAAGCATATTTTAAAGCATATTTTAGTGCTCGATAGTGCTCATAAATCAGGTAGTTATACTTGTAATAATTTCTGTGAGTGGGTGTTCATGTGCATGAGAAGATATGCAAAATTGGACGGTGAGATGAGCCATGATGAACATTAAAGGTCCGGAAGCAGATCGATAGCTGGTGTAAATTGTCAGGGCTTCATTGATTTCAATGGTCCTATGATAAATACTAATTCAGCTGGTGCTAAAAAAAAGGTCATCAGCTGAGCATCTGGTCAATAACAGTGGAGAATGCAGAATGAGGTATCGGTGTTACCTCTACGCTGAGCACTTGCATTTACCTTTGAATCAACTCTGCATGGTGCAAAAAGGTAAAATTCCCTGTTTATTCACATTTTTTGAAATCTCCTCTGTTGGCTGGAGTAGTGCATGTGGGTACGCACGTGGAGAGAAAGATGCATATATATATACAAGACAGCATTTTCTGTGATAAACAAATACTTACGCGGCTTTTACTGCTGTGATGGTACTTTTATCTTCGAATGAAAAAAAAACATTTCAAGATACTGTATGAAAATTACTTGCACAAATTTGTTGCACTTCTGTGATGTTTTTCATTCATCCCAACAGCAACAGAAACTAAACTCAGAATAGGCTTTAATCGGCTATTTACATACAATACTTAAATTCCTTTTAGAAACTAAAGCTTATTACAGAAGTGATAGTTTCCCGTGCGTATGAATTACTGAGAACTATAATATCAACAAAAAGGAATGAAGCCAGGTTGCACATAAAATCTACACTTCTTAGGTGATTCTCAACATTTTTTTCTAAACATTTTCCACCAGATAAAGTTCATTCCCTTGTTCTAACCATTTCCCATTTCACAAAATTAAGTTTTTACTGAATCTGTAAATAAGAAATCGGTTATACAATAGCATTAACAGAACCTAGGAGAAAAGGGACTTCATGCATGGCTGGTGGTTAACTCATCGATTCTGCTGCGTATTCTCTTGAATGCCTTATCAAATGCTGCGAATTTCTAGTCTGCATAGAAATGTATTGATGTGCCAGATTTAAATCATATTAGAATGTTTAGAGTAAAAGCCCGTTTGCCATGTTTCGGATTGTTCATATTTATTTGGAGGTCTCAGAAGGACGTCTTAATCTTATAGTGTTGTATTTTCAAATAGAAAAAGAGATTTTTAATGTTATTTGGAGAAAGTCCCTTAGCTTACAGACTGAAAAAAAAAGCAGAACTGCTGCAACAGATATGTTGACAAGAGCTTTGGATGAAAAATAACAAAACCTCTGCAGGGAATTTCCCATTAATCCAGTTTATTTGGGAGCACATTTTCACAGCAATAATTAAATTATCTAACGTTCGCTTACATTAAAAAGCGATCCTCTGTAACAGTACATTACTAGAAAAAAGGAGGGGGAAAAGGCCAATATTTTAAACTGACACCACAGGAAAAAACTTACAAGCATCAGAGGAATGCCATGATGTTTGCCAGCTTCCTATGAATTCGGCTGTTCCATCTCTTAGTGAAGTTGGCAACAGAAATTCCAGCATTTTCTGTGCAGTGGTGTCTTTAAAGCTGTAACACGTTTATTTGTTAGACCTCTATTCTTCTGGTTTACAGGATGTTTCAATAACCAAAATATCCAATAATTAAAGTCTTGTGACGTAGGAATCCACGTTTAGTACAGACAATGAAAACAAGAACCACATTTTCCCGTGGAAGATTATATTCAGGTCGTTCATCCATGCCCTGCAAGGCTTCAGTGGGTAGAGAACACCACGTATAACCAACTGAGATACCATTGAGCAAAATGCGGTTTTATCTGCTTTATTTCTCCTAGAAATGTCAGCACAGCACATTATATTGCCTGTAATTTTAATAGATAAACGAGACAATGATTCCATTGTTATTTTTTTTCTCAAAATGGTAGAATACACTTTCTTAAAAAGGCCTGCAAACATATTTACAAAAGTGTGAAAGCAATAAATGCAGGCTTTTTCTATTTTTACTGAACTTCCAAAGACTGACTGATGTCCTAATTTTATTGGAAATCTGGTCCAAGGATGATACAAGAAATTAAATATCACACTCAGTTTTGCTTTCTTCTAGGCTACCGTGGAAAAAAATTGAACAGGTAAATATTTTAAAAAGAACAAACTTATATTCCATGAAGCATAATGAAGATATTCCAAAACCATTTCCTGTATTTTTATTTTGTTTCAGCTTGAAAACAGCTCTTGGTCTTTCTTAATGTTGTGTTAAAATGTGGGACACCATCTTACTTTTGCAAAGCCAGCTGCTGTAATTTAATTATAAAGTAGCCACTAAAATATCATTCACAGTATCTGCATCACAGGAATGGGCTTTTTCTTTTTTTTTTTTCAAACAGGAGTGATAAAATTTGTGGTTTTGTCTTCATCTTTCACATTTTCAATACTGTTGGCTGACAGAAATAAAGTGTAGTGTCATGCTTGGTTTACCTAAATCATTTATTTTGTAACTAATAAAAGTAAACAATTACCAGATACTGTATATATAGAGATATATAGATATATGGCCACAAATAAACTATAGTAGAAAGTTATTTTGGTTTTGATAAAGTTAAGAAAAGCACATAAAATCATATGTCATTAATATCGTGTTTTATGGCCATCAATATTTTTGTATTTTTTTGTTTTGTTCCATCAACATAGCAAAATACAATCTTCCTATTAAACAATAATTATCAGATGGCAGACAATTCTTTTTATTGGTTTACATTGGCAGGTCACAGTCTAAAAGCACAACCACATCAGGCAGAAATTGCACACAGACCGCCCTGGATTTTGAAGACTATATTTTATGCTTCTACCAAAAGAGCTTAATTTAAAACTGGGGACTGTAACAGGCGCTAATTAAATATATGGATTCCTGCTTTTTTTTTAATAGCTAAATAAAATGACTGAAATTGCAGTACTTTGTTTCACTTTCAGCTTCAGTTTTAATGTTTGTGCTTGATGTTAGCAAACACGCTTTGAGCTTCCTAGCAATCGTTTAGGAAAGTTCAGTCACCCAACTAAAACCCAGGTGATTTTTTTCCTGTCACGGAATACTGCAGATTTATTTCAATTAGGCCTGTTCCTTGGCTTTTTTTTGGTGTTGATATTTGCCTTTTTAACTTATTCCTGAATACTAGGGGAGATTTGCGTGTAATACCATGACATCATACAGTCACAACGTCAGTATTTCTGTAAGAAATGGTTGCAGGTGGGACTGGCCCATAAATATGCAGTTGTATTAGTTGTAGAAGGCACGTTCATGTCTTCAAAAACCAGACTGGTCTTAAGATATTACTCTTTATTTGAGACAGTTACCATTACTTCATTAAAAAATGACAAAACAGCAATAAACATTTTAGCTCTTTAATGAGCAAAGATCAGGTCTCTTAGCATTGGAATAATATTCGTTATCCAGATTATCTTTATTTCACTCAGTGACCAGTAATATGGCCGAGAAGTACAAAGTAATTTTCCATCAAGTAGTATACAATTTTTGTGTGTAATAAGCTTTCATTCTTGAAAAAGAGTAACTGAAAAGAAATGTTTCTGTNCATTTGAATGGCAAAGCCAATGTATAGCAAAAAGGGAATTAACTTTATATGAAAGAATTATAAGTAAACTTTGTAACATGCAGCATGAGTTTAAACAATAAACTGAAAAGTAAGATTACAGAGCAGTAATATTGGGGCATTTTTATATTGCAAAATAGCATTGCAATGAAATTTTTGGACACACTTCACCTTACCAATTTGAACTAAATATATTGTAACTAAATCACAGCAAATTATGAATCCTTCATCAAAGGAGATTCCATTAAAGTTATAGCTATGTTAAAGTTAGAAATTATTTAGGTGGAAAGGAAAAAGAACATTAATAATCCAGATTTTTTTGTCTGGGATTCCTATCAGCAAGGGTTCACCACTGTATACCTCGAATGACATAAATACCTTTAAGAACTGTTGCAATTCCTTCTATTTCTGAAGCTACTATGAAATATTTTACTGTAATTACTTTTGCCCCTTTAAAAAACTTCTTTAGGTTGTGCCAATTGATGGAGAAAGCTTCTATTAAAAACTCCAATGGGATGAGAAGAATTTTAATTACGGCTTAATCAGCAGCACAGNATATAAATGTACATCTGATTACATATACAAACATTTTGAAAGGACCGTGGTATATAATTACTGGAAAGCAACAGGGGAATGAAAAATTCCTTGTGATTTTAGAACATTCATTTCAAATCACACAAACATATGTANTTAAAGTTATAGCTATGTTAAAGTTAGAAATTATTTAGGTGGAAAGGAAAAAGAACATTAATAATCCAGATTTTTTTGTCTGGGATTCCTATCAGCAAGGGTTCACCACTGTATACCTCGAATGACATAAATACCTTTAAGAACTGTTGCAATTCCTTCTATTTCTGAAGCTACTATGAAATATTTTACTGTAATTACTTTTGCCCCTTTAAAAAACTTCTTTAGGTTGTGCCAATTGATGGAGAAAGCTTCTATTAAAAACTCCAATGGGATGAGAAGAATTTTAATTACGGCTTAATCAGCAGCACAGCCACCAAGCATATAAATTATCATGCACATCGTGCTAAAAATATCCAGTTTCCTTTATTCCCACAACTTTTATACTGACAGCACTTATGTGATAATGTTGTACCTGCCAAGCTGTAAAACTTCTTTGACTGGCAGATTTCAGCATGGGCCCCTTTCTAAGGCCTTAACAGCATTGGTGCTTTGTGTACTTATTCAAATATGTAAGTATGGTCTACACAAGAAAACAGGTCCAAATAAAAATTGGTGAAAATTATCTGACATTCCGTTAGTGTGTCCCTTGTGCATATTTATAGATTTTTAAAATTTTCAGTCATAGTTCTTTCCTGTTTGTGTTGCACATGCCTAATTCCATTATGTAACTTAAATCTTCAAAAAATTAATACTTGAATGTGAATGAAAAAGTATCATTCAGGACAACTGCTTCAAGCAATTGCAAACAGTTGGGTTTTTTTGTTTTTTTTTCTTTTGTTTTGTTTGTTTCTTAAGTTCATTTGATATATGTACAATTCATTTTTTCAAAACCCCGAAAGTTCTTGATATGTATATTCACATAATATTCCTCCATATTTAAATAGTAAGAGTCTTGTAGGTTGAAAGCCAAGTAATCTTCAGTAATATCACCTACTGTAATCCATCAAAAAATAAAGTTTGTTTCGTCTTGTCTGGCTATACCCTGGTTGTTGAGTGTGAATGGGGGTGGGGATGAGGATGGGGCAGAGTATTGTTCTGTCCTCCGGTAAATGTATTGAATGTGTGTAGGGGTTGAATCCCTGGTATAGTGTTGGGGATCATTGTAATGGTGTTGGGTGTCATTAAGGGAATATCATCAGGAGACCTTCTCATAGCTAGCGTGTAGTCTGGGGGACAGGCGGTCCTAAGAACCACCTCATGTGGATGGATGGACTCACATTCATGATCCAAGTCAGTGTGCTTCATTTGGAGGGACATTATCTCCTCTTCTTGTGCATGGGTAAGATCATTGGTAGTAGTACGTTGTGGGCTACATCTCCTATGAACATCATGTCTCCGCTTGTCTTTTTTGTAGTACAATGCTGCAAAGGCCAAAATGTTCAGGAACAGCAAAGATGCACCGACTGCAATAGTAACACTCAATTCTGTTGAATAGTCCCTTTGATCCACTGAAAACGGGCTTGGTTGTTGTTTGGGATCATCTTGTTTGGCTGTAGGAAAGGCTGAAGTAACAGAAACAGAATTTTTCCTTGTTGGTCTGAAAGTATTATCAGTTGATGGCACTTTAGTTGTGGTAGAGGTATACTGTGAAATGTCGTTAAGATTGTGCAGATGAGGTACCAGTTCCAACCAAAGGTTCACTTTATTGGCCCTATAATGTTCTTTAACTCGTGGTTTTAATCCAATGTGAAGATACAGTTGGTCTTTCTGAGAATATCTGGTCCATGCTACTTCTTCAAACCGATTTGGTTTTGTATGGATGAATTTTGTATCTTGCGGCACTGGTTGATTTNTTCCAGAGGTGAAAACCCATGGGAGGACATAACTCAGTGTAACACATAGTGACTTAAGGTCCAACGGCTGAAGGTAGAAAAGTCTTTTGAACTACCAGTGAAAGAAGAAAAAATGAAAATTACAAAGCTTTTCAAGCTTGAAGTCACATATTTTATGGTCAGAAGTGTCAATTTAAAGCAAAATACATTATTAAAACAAGCTGTATTATATTTGATGCAATATTTGTGTAATTTTGTGTCTCATGGGATGAAAATAATATCAGTGCTGGCGTAAAGTCAGCTAATAACGTAACCATTTCTAACTATACACATATGCT
>WAAD01017198.1:11210-22372 GCA_013389945.1 Fregata magnificens
GCTCACCAAGGGCTGTTATGACCCACAATGTCAATCTAACTTTTTTTTCTGTTATGTAATGAAATTAAACAACAGAATGCCCAAACCTAGAATGCTGCTTTAGAATGGATGTTTACAATGCCAAGCTAAGTTAATGTCACATAGTGAAAACAAAACTTTGCAGATGTCGTCTGCAGGATGAAAATCTATTACTTCTGTTTAGATAATCCAGAGAGTCCCAACAGCAGAAAAGTCTTCCATGTTGCTGGGGGATTCAGGGTCGAGTTTATAGTCACCACAATATAAGACAACTACCCATGTACTAAGCTTGCTTAAACAGCCTTTCAGTCATGTTTTAAGTATAGTGATTCAAAGTTTATTGTGCTCACTTTGACATAATAGGGCAAGTAAAGCCATGAATCAGATAATAAGCTATGTATTTTCACATTGTAGCTAAATAGGTAAGTCCTTACTGGACTCTGATATCTATCAGAACAATGAAAGATAAAAGTATTAAACTACATTAATCCATCAGTTTGCAGACAGTCACTAAATGGAATTGGTGGAATGATTTAAAAACATTCTTTGTCTAGTCGAAATGAAGATGCTTTTCCCATGTTGTGTGAAGATATTGAGAAAGTAGGTGTCGTGCACAAACTGTGCAAATAGTATAATTACTTAACTGTTTTACTTAAAGGCCAGTTTAGATGTCCTTTAGTTTGTCCAGGCCTAAAAATGAAAATAAAGTTTCTTTAAAATGCTAAGAAATATCTAGCAGCATGTACTGCAATTAAGATTAGAAAATATTAGTAAAGCTTCCATAAAAAAAAAAAATTCTGTGATTATAAGACTTATAAAGAGAAACTGTTATACTATAAAACAAAAGGTAAATTTCTAGAGGAGTATTAATTGATCTGTGTTGGGGCTGCTGCTATCCCTCCCATCCTGTTATACCTGTTGATCAGTCTTTCCTTTTCTTCTATTGACTGATGGTGTTCATATGAGCGGGTGGTGAGCTGGACTAGGGAGCTGATCTGGCCAGAAGTTAACTTTTTCCTGCAATGCCCTCCATCTCAACTGGTTATCAGTTGGAATATCACAGCCCAAGATCAACTTGAGCTCTCACAAAACAAACCAGCTTTCTTCAAAATGATGTAAAATTGATTTGAACTAGTGTGTTACTGCGAACGTATAGTAGGCTGTAAAAATAATTGTCCAAGACAAAAGTTGAACAGAACAGCACAGTCCTGTGACTTAAGCCACTGAGTTGCAGGTAACTACTATACTCCCCCCGCNTATTCTAGAAAGAGATTGCTGGAAAGCAAACAGTGTTATAGCTACATTTATCCACCCAGGCTTGTTTCTGATATCCAATTATGGTTAAAAAAAAAAAAAGAAAGGTCCCAGAAAGGGCTGGCTTGCCCAGCTTTCTACAAAATTGTTCTCCTAGAGTATTTTTAAAATATCCCTTTTCTAGATCTGCATCTCCCTTGGGCTTTTAGAGTAGCCAAAACTGGGGCAAAATGTAGACCTGAATCCAAGCTATCTTTCATGGGTGATGTTCAAACAAGTCAAGTAACTTTGGAAATGAGGGATTATTTTGGATTCTTTTAGTGGCACTACTCTCTTTTTTTCTAATATATATTGTGTGATATCATATTGTGCACTCATAGCTGTGGGGAACTTGGAGGCTGTAGTACTATTATGGGCCATGAATAGGGAGCAGTACCTAGCAGCACCTCTCAAATTGGAGCTTAGGTTGTCAGTCAGGGCTGACTTTAAGCATAGGAGGCTGCCCAAAGCAGCCCACTATTGGGAGAGAGCCGCAATTACTCTGCCCTTGTTTTGTTTCTGAGAGTTCAACCTGGAACTTGCAGCCACTGGCTGCAAGTGCCAGTATTGAGGGTTGGCAATCCTTTATTAAGTGAGAAATTATGAAATATGAGCGGTGTGCACTGCTACAAGGGATATCCCTTCTCCTTCCTTAGCACCATCCCCTTTCCCCTCATCTCCTGCCCCTTGCCAATAAGAGGAACAGCGAAGCTGATTCTTCAGTATGGTCCCCTGCATTTACTGCCTTTATCCTTCTTTGGCACTCTCCTTCCTGCTGGAACGTTCTATTGCTACAGGAGTAACTCAGTCCAAGCCCTTATTTTTGGAGGAGGCAAAGAGAGAAAGCTTGACCTGGGTTTGCCATCAGATGTGATTAGAGATGATCTGTGTGCTGCCTTGGTCTGGAGGATAGAAATTGTAATCCCCTCTTTTCATTGAACATACAGATTGCCTCATTTATGCAATTCTATGCTTAAGATGTTGAAGATGAGAAAGAAAGGTGGATTTTTCCCTCTATCTGTAGGCAGGGTAATCCCGCTTTTCCACCATGGGCCAACATGAGAGATTTTGAGAATATGAGAATGATTATATGAAACTGATTAAAATGAAAGTGATTAGTTAAAGAAAAAAAAGAGGCTTTCTTTCATCTGAATAGCCTCCATTGAGTCTCTTTTCTCTGCTCAGTAGTCACATAAGAGCTGCAAGAGTATAAATGTAAATGTTTTCAGATTGCATTGCGTGTTGCTGAACAAGATGAAAACCCTTTTTCTGCATATATATTGTCCTGCAAAATAACTTTCAAAAAAACTCTTTTTCTGTTTTGATTAATCAGTGGTGGTTTGCAGAAAATCTCATCCGGATAACAAGATAAATTTGAAATTGCTGAAGGGTAGGCCTTCCCCGACCTTCAAAGTACAGACAGAGGCAAGAGAAGCTTTCAATTCTGATTGTGTAGGGACGCTTACCTGAGTCAGCACTGAGGATGCATTCACGCCAACAGTAACTGATTCATCAATAAAGGGCCTGTGTGTAGCTGCGGTACTTGGATATTTGCCACCAATTATCTGATCAGCATTTGTAGCTGAGCAGTAGGAATATGATGCAATGTTCAGCAATGTCTCCTGGCTCCTTGTCATAGGGTGTTGAGCTTCACAAAGGTGTCCTAGACAATCCCAGAGCCTGTGTGGTTGACTCAGAGATTTGGAACAGTGTTAGGGTGGGATGAAAAAGGGAGCACAAATTTAAGCTTCAGGGAGGTGGGGTGATTACTCTTGAGGTTGTAGTTTCAGAGCAATAACTTTATGTGAGAGATGGGATGCTCTTGCCTATACACACAGTTCATACCAGATATGACATGGAGTGTCTGGTGATGATTGTACCTAAGCCATCTGAGCTTTAATTTCTTGTTGAAATGTATTTTTTTTTCTCTTAAGAGGCTCTTGTTAGTGTTTCCTGGCACTCTATATGGTCAAAACTTAGCTCCGGTGAATTTTACATTAACTTTTCCCTGTATTTCTATTGCATAAATAAAACTGAAGTTGTCTACCTTGCTTTTTGCCTTTCCAAAACAAATATATCTGTAAAATATTTAAAACATTTTTTTTGTTGTTCAACAAATAAACATGACATTTTCTTGTTAATATATTATACAGTGGTGGTGGGCGAGAGACAAAATTAATTCCTTTTGCATGCTGACCATTTCATCACCACATATTGGCTGCTTCTTACTTTGTTTTGTATTATCCCCATTCCATTCTTCTTAGAAATGAGAATTTTTTTAGCTAACGAATTATTGAAAATCTTATTTCGCAGTCCATTTTAGCTACAAGCTCATCAGGACATTGTAGGTTTTCTGTTTTACTTACTGTCAGCTTTTGAGCATCCATTTGGAAGGCTTTTGCCTAGTAGATATATTAGAGCACTATAAAATCATACTCAATAAAACTCTTTAAAATAGTATAAGGCAGTTAAAACATAGCAGGACATAAAGGTTCTGATCCTGATGAATGGGATTGAGAGCATACAATAAGAGAAATGCATTATTTTATTAGAAATATCTATGCAAGATTTAAAGAAGGCTGCAGTTATTCAGTGAAAGATGAACGTGATCTATAATGATGCACTAAATTTACTATAAATAGTAGAATGTAAAAGACCAAGTCAGCTGTCAGTCAAAAAAATTTTTTTTCATCAAGTATCACAGTGCAGGGTGGGTTTCTTTTGTTCTACAGAATCTCAGAACTGTATGTGTTTGCTTCATACTCTACTCAGTCTATTAATTTCATTTTACATAAGGAGAGAAGATCCTTCTTTTATTCACTTGAACTTTAATGTCCAAGTGAAGCAGCAAGTCTAGCAGACATCAGAGTTTCAATTAAAATTGGGGTCAAAGACATATCTTCAAACTTGTTCCCATAGTACTCCCAAAGAATGCAGCTAAGCTGACAGGTTCTGGACACTTCCCCAATTGATGGATCTAAGAAAGCTCTTGAATACAACACATTACGCTAGCAACCCAAGCCAGCCTTATGACTGACAGAACAAGTGCAATTTTCTGTATTTCTTTCTGACTATGCTGAATTTAGGCTCATGAAGAAAGTTGACCTTTGTGGCAGTAAAGTAGAAAGAGAGACGAGTCACTGCAAAGCAGGAAAGGAGAGGCAAAAACACTCCACAGCAGTTAAATTAAAAAAGAGAAAATGGCTATAACTATTTTAGCTATTCAAGTACAGAACACTTTCCTCTATTTGTATATTTCTGTGGGTCTGTATGATTAGACACAGACTTCTTTTAAATACAGCCACAAGCAACTTTGGATTTCATTCATTTTAATTAACAGAGTTATTTTAGAATTTTGTTTCCATCCTTGTGAATCTTCATTGTCACTAAGCCCTATAAATTGGGTAAAATTCTGGACCCAACATACTAAATGTAGATTTTAGAGTTGTTTTAATGTTTTCAGTTAGGTCAGGATTTCATCTGTTGTTGAGTTAATTATATTAATGTGGGCGCTGGGGGAGAGCACTGGAGGGCAAATGTATTTTTGGTTCAATCCTGATAAGGACAGACTGCCCTCAGCTACATGAAGTCCTTGTTTATTTAAATAGCTGCAACATTCATCAGTCCTATTGGTTACTGATTGAACTGTGGTTTGATCCAGTGATACCAAAATCCTCGTGCATCTTTATTCTTTGCAGTTTCATGATTTGATATTTCCTTTCAGGGTTTGTACTGTCATGTATATACCTCTCCATCACACCAGGGTGCATCCATGTCCTTCTGCTAACTGTTCATCTATGTTTAAGGAGGCAGGGAGCTCACGGTTCCTTGCATGTCATAGACTTTCCCATATCACATTTCTCTCTGATATGTCCTCTAGCTATCTTCCTATGCTACAAAGGCTGCTGAAGCACTACTTCCCCTGCCCCAAACTACCTACCTTCTCTCTTTATATTTTTTTTTTTTAGCACCTTGTTTCCTTCTTTAGTCCTTTATAATTTTTTTATTACTTCAAACCCCATTAGAGGTAGAAACCCCAAATCTGTCTGTTCCAATCTTTGCCACTTTCATGGTGGTTTTGAGCCACAGTCTCCAGGTGGGTTGACCTTAAACCAGCTGAGTTATTGAAAAATCCCTTTCATTGGGTAACAACAATGGGACCCATCTCTGTTGGCTAGAGCACTTCAATAGAACAAGTTTCATATTAACCAAAATACTCAATAGAAAGAGATTCTCTAAATTATCATGGTAGTTTGAATTAATGGTAGGCATGTCCTGGTTTAGCATTCATTCAAGGAGTTCAATAACACCAAGGCTTCAATGTTTTTATTGGTAACTAATGTTTTACCAGAACCCCAAATTTCCTTAAATAACAGAGAGGTAGGGGTGGTAGATTAGCATATCATAGCAAATATGGAGGAATTTCAGTCTTTAATTTAGCAGTTTACCTGTTTAAAAAAAAAAAAGTTATATCTTGAGTGGCCATTTTGCCTTCTCTAGGATAGCAACTTTGCTCAAAAATATGCTTAACAATTTACTATGGAAGTGTCAACAGCTGTTGTTTCTTCTTACATTTAATTAATCTTTGCAGTATTTCATATAAGAAGACTAAATCAAAAACTTGAAAAACATGCATGAAGCACACAGTTACACAATGGTATGGTATGTTAAGTGTTAATTTACAAATTTTGTAAAATGTTAATAGTACCAAAATATTTGCCCAAGTTCTAAGCTGGCAGATTCTGTATTTTTGATTTCATAACATACAACAGTTGAATTCCCATCGGTTCAGATACTGCCATGATGACAAACATTAATCCTCTAGGATATTGAAGAACCAGCTGTAACAAGCTTTCTTAATGAGGGAAGAAAGAGACTGCCTTGCTGACAGTATAACTCCCATAAACTAGCACTTGTGTGTGTCAATGATGGTGAATACACCAGTTTCCTGAGGTTGATACTGAAGTCTTAGGAAAAAATTAGGTCAATGCGCACAACTCAGTTCTGTTAAAAAAAAGCTTCTCTGAGATACGTGAAGTCTAGTATGCTCATTTTGTTCTGCTTTCTGTAATATTAAAGAAATTGTGAGATAGCGGTTGTGAGATCTTGTGAAGAACATGATAAGAAAGGTTTAAAATTGCCATTTCCCATTTCATTATAATTCATTGAAACCTGGATCACTGACACTAAAACATCTGGTGTTATCCTTTAAATAAATAAATATACTTAAAATGGTAAGACTAAATCAGAGCATGAAGTTAGCAGCAAAGTTTTCACCTAATAAGTGTCCCTGCTGCATCCACGTTCCAGGTGTTTTGGCCCTTCAGAAATGCCCCTGCCACGCTTAGGCCACTTGTGTCTGGGCTCACGAGAGCCACCTGTAAGCCTTTAGGCCCAATTCCAAAGAAGCTCTTCTAGAAAAGCCCTGGGCAGATGCATCTTGCTTGTATCTTCCCACAGGTGCTTGCTGCCTGTGCTCATGTTGTTACCCTCTAGCACCTGACAGTGCATAGCAGTGTGAAGGTAGAGAGCGAGTTAACAGTGAAAGGCAAGGAAAACCTGGCCCTTGTACTGGCTGCTTACCACCGAGGTGCCCTGGGGATACATCTCAGAGCCACCTGATGTGTTTGTAGTGTCTACACAAAGACCAAGTGTGGTAGTACAGGACTAGGAGCGTGAGGGTCTGCACTCCACCTTCTACTTGTGCAGCGTGATAGTTTTGCAATTTAAATCAGGAAAGGAGTGAGGCAGAGATGGACAGGAGTCAGCAGAAGGCAGGATTTGTCTGGCATGGTGAGTGCTTTTCGTGAGATTTTAAAAAAACGTACTTCTCTGCTTATGTGTTCCAGCACATGAGCTGTCAGCAGCATCACTGGCTGTTCTGAAATGACTGTGCCAGCCTCTTTCAGTGGGTGAAGGATGAGAGCATGTGCCTGTGCAGTCAGTGGCTGCGGCCGCATAAAGTAGCTGCCGAGAGACAGAACAGATTGGTACACAGATGCACGAGCTGTTGGCTGCCGTGGCAGTGCTGCGTTTCACTGTTGCAAGCCCCAAGCCTGCTGTACGCCGTTAAGGTGACCTAACAACTCGGGTTCAGAGCGTGGCTGCCGCTTCTGGAGGAGAACTGGAGGGTGACAGCACGAGGTGTGCTGTGCGTGAAAGCTGGAAGCAAGTCCTGTGGGGGGAGAGCTGCTGTCACGACACTGTGATCTGCTTTCCACATAGCATTTTAATGAGGAAAAACTTTGCTAGATATGGATTATGGCTGCATTCGTAGAGAGAATCTGATACTTTGTAAGAACCCCATTTTTGGTATGAAAGCTTGGAGATGTTTGTTGTGAGGTTTTTGAGGCCACAGACTGTGCGTGAAGATGTGGAGGCACTTGTGTGTGGTATAGTAGAGGCAGGCTAAGGGGAGAAGATATACTTTTGGCTAAAACTTCTGCTGCTTGTTCAAAGTTCATCCAATATAATAATTTCCATTTATACAAAAAATGTCTTGTTTGCAGATGCCTTTCTGCCATGAAACCCTAATGGCAGATGAAAGCATTTTAAGAAGGGGTAGCGGTGGATTCTTTCCTGACAGGTATTTGCATCTATCAGTATATACAATGAAGTGCTCAAAGTCACAGGCAATGAAGCATGGTTTATATTTATGACCATAGCTGTATTATAAACCTATTAATAACACTGAATATGGTGACAGAACTTATGCTCTTTCTCTGATCCACACAAAATAGACAATTAATTTTATTCTTTTTTTTTTTCAGATTAATAGTATGTAAAAGACAAAGACTGATATGTCCTAAAGGTATACAGTACTAGTCCTTGATATGTTGAAAATGACCTTTTAAATAATGTCAGGTTAACATCTGATGTGTCTTCTCTCTTAAAGGTAGCAGGAATGCAGTGATCTAGCCAGTATTTAAAATTTCATTTATTATACTTTGTAGGTGCATTAAGTTGATTAAATCAGTTTATTGGGGTGGAATGGTTGTATTTTCAAATGAATTATGTCTCTGTTCTTAATGCCAAATATCCTGGCTAGTCACCATTTAGTAACACAGAACAAGAGCATAATAGCTGAGGAATTTTGGAAACAATTTCTTTGAAAGTGGTTAATTTCTTAATTTTAAATATATATACATTTTAAAATAGGGCATTCTCGTGTTTAAGTGTATATTTTCACTCTTCACTCTTCATATAAACTCTGGCTAAGCCAGCTTTCATTAATTAGATTTTTTTTTTTTTTTTTAGTATACTGTCTGTATATATACATTATCACATGTGGAACTGGTTGTGTATAATGTGATATTTTTTCAGTCTTCTCTGTTTGTGGAGATTACAGCATCAGGAGAGGTAAAATAGTGCTAAGTATATATTTGCTAAACTCTTATAATAGCAACATCTCTCCTAGTCCAACACTTCCAAAGGAAGAGTCAGGCAGAGAACAAAATTTACATTACCAATGAACTGCTGAGAAGATTTAAAAACCATAATAAACTTTGAGAGGAAGCACTCACCATGGTATTCTAGAATATATTAATCATTATTAGATATTCATAAGGAAGGTGTCAGAACTGGAATTTAGTTTGTTTTCCACAAAATATTGAACCTGCAAGGGTGAAAAGCATTAGCAGGAGAGAAAAGGGCGATGTTTTGCATTGCATTTTCTTAAGAATTGCAAGAAATTGTCTCCAACTCAGGGGCCACTAGATCATCAACAGAGATAACTGTGGGAATTCTGTGAACTTTTCATGTAGTTTTCTTTGCCTAAAAAAAAAAAAAAAAAAAAAAAAAAACACAGNTGGTATGCTACTTTTTACACACCCTTTTATGGAAATAAAAATAGATAAGCAATATTTTCCCCCAACCCAAAAACTTGTTGTTGCTGGTGGCCTAGGAATGAACCAATTATTTTCAAAACAGTTATTCCTTTCTTACTGAGTGTAATATTGTCATTAGTTTTATGATGAAGCAGGCAATGTGCATCACACAGAGATACCATAAATATCTGTAATTTGTGCATATGCATACTGAAGTATAATGTGCAAGTCCTGATATGTATCGGTCTAAGGTGCCTTTGCTTACAGAAGAATGTACATTGAATTTACTAGTGATAGCTAAAGTTCAAAGAGGTTGAATATTCAGTTTATGTAAGACTGCCTCAGAGTTTGGATGTGTGTTTGAATCCCATCCCCGTTATTAATACTATTTGAAGGTTAGAGTGCAATAAAAATATTGAAGATTATTCAGCATCAACTACCAGATTTGGAAACACAAAGAGTTTAATGCTGTTAAATCAATAGCCTAAGCGAAGTAAAGAGGCAATATATAACTTTATGGTATTTTGTCCTTTTTTAAATTAAGTAAAATAGTGCTTTAACTATAATTGAGCATCTTGCAGCATAAACCACTTTTAAGACAGTCTGAAAGTTTCAAGGCTAGAAGATTAGCCCCAGTTGCTCTGCTGAACAGACTAAATTGTGTTTGATTGCATTGTACCAAATGTACTAAATGACCGTATTTTTAGCCAAGAGTGTATACCAAGTAGAATTTTTACCAAGTAGAATTTTCTTTAATGAAATAAAATATTTCATACTTGTGCTTTATAAGTTTCAGTAGAAAACTGTTATTAAATCTTTGTTCTTTGCAATTCTGGTTTGAACAGTGTATTTTTCCCCCTTCCCAGTGATAAGGGTCAGCAGGGAGAATATGGTACCCTCATAAGACAACTAAATCATAACCGAGTGTTTCTGTATGAATGGCTGCAAACTGAATACGTGAGCAAATATTGTTATAAAGAGGTTTTCAATACAATAATGATTTTGGAAATTTTATGAAAAGAAGATGATAGAACACTAACAAAAGCTACAAATTATATGGGGAAGAACAGGTTACTTTCTTGAGGAATGACCTTATGGTCTCAATTCCCTTACCTAAATGAGGCAAGTGAGATGCCCTAAGGTATTCCAGCTGCCAGTTCAGAAGGTACAGCTCTCCCAGCAGTGTTCCTCACGCATGGGTTTTAAGGAACAAACTTGTTGCAAAATAAAAGAATCCTCTTATAGATAATAATTTATCAAAAAGTTTCAGAAGTAACTGAAATGGAGAGAAGTAAATAGCGAGAAAACTGCAGTGTGCATCAGATTCATGAATGCTCTGGAAATGATCTAAAAAGTAAGATGACAGAACTTTCTGAGAATCAGAAAGGAAAATCTAAATTTGATACTGAAGAACTTACTGTACAGTGAGAAATAAGCAATAACCATTATTTGTTCCACATCCTTCACTCTATCCCTCCTCAGCTTTTAAGGCCAATCTAAGGCTGACAGAGAACAACGCAGAAGAATCCCATAATATAGATCAGTTTAATGATAAACTAGAAGGTGAAACTCCTTGTTAATAAGAGAATTAATGCACGTGAGGAAAAAAACCCAGCACCCTAATTATTTAAGTGCAGTGAAGAAGAAAAAAAACCCCACACCCTAATTATTTNAAATATTTTAGAGTGTGAGAATTATTGGGAAAGGAATATCGATTGATAAGGAAAAGATCCTGCTATCTAAGTGCTTGGTGCATCCCTGTCTTGAATACTGTATTAACCTCTGGTAAAATTCCATTTAAAAATATAATACAATGAGTAATGTACAGAGAAAGAAACAGGAAAACCCAGAGGTACAGATTGGTCTCTGTTTGAAGTGAGAATAAACAAAATAAACTCATCAGATTTCCAAACATGGTTATATGAATATAAAGAAGCACCCACATAATGTTATGGAAATAAAAATGTACATAAATTTAAAAAGGAAGCAGACAAACTTAAGGAGCTAAAGTCCATCACTGGATAT
>WAAD01017199.1:3447-15446 GCA_013389945.1 Fregata magnificens
AGTGTGTCACTAATGTGATTAATTGATAGTGATCAGCTCATCTGAAAACATAATTACTTTTTATATATCTAAGTTTCACGTAATCGATTAAAGCAAGTTAACTTTTACAGCACAAATCTGTGTAAAAACTCCATTTAACATACCTGTGTTGTGTGTATACACTTAAGATAAACTGTAGCAGCTTGAAGAAATCATGTTAAATACATTTAACTTACATGTTAAATGTTACATGTTAAATACATATATTGTGTAAAGTTGATGCTGAAATCTTGACCACGTTTAAAGTAGGTCAAACTTAAAGATACTGAAACTGTGCTACGATATTGACATGTAAAGAAGTGTTCTTCTCTGAAACATTCCATAAACAATTGTGTCAGATGTTCAAGTGAAATAATCCAAATGATCGGGATGGAAAGAAATGGAAATTTTAAACTTTTAATGAAAATGTAGCTGTAACGTCAAAACTACATCTTGAAACACATTCGCAATATTTGTGTCTTTGACTCAGTTGTATACAGTGACTCTGGGTTGTCTGTTAAACTCAGTGAAAATTGAAGCGTTTAATAAATCTGAAGCAGGAAGTATTCTTTTGCCAGAGTGAAGGTGAGAGGCAGCACGGTGTGACATTATGTGATGGTATTGAGCCTACCTACCAATGCCCTAAAGTGGTATCCACTGATGTATTTTACTTTTATGATGTGGAACATCCCTCATTTTTCAGATATGTAAACTTGCTGCAATAAACAGAACTTTTTGTGGGTCACATTAGGACTATTTGAAGCTTCCAAAAATTATTATCGTGTTGGTAAATATGACTATGCATATTATGAAATTGATGAATTTGCATGCTAAATATATAGCTAAAAATAAATGGGTCATTTCCTATAATAACTGTTTGTTTTCTTTAAAGACTGATAAAGGATTTGACAAGGCTACTTTTGAAAACCAAATGTCCGTTATGAGGGGGCAGGTAAGACTGCTTTTTTACATTTTTATTTATGTATTTAATTTGTCATCACTTCTCAGCTGTTTTTTTTTTTTAGAGCTACAAAAACCAACTCCTATTGAATTGAAAGGCACTTGAAGGTATTTTCATCTGAGAAGACTAAATTTATTTCTAGAATTTGTTCTTATTTGCATATAGATGAGACAGCAGAAAGTGTATACTGATTTTTTTTTTCCATTTTTATAGGAGAAGATTTTCTTAAATAACATAATTGGGTTTTATTGTTTTTGTGGGGGATTGGGGAGGACTTAATATCTATATATTCTTAGAAGGTATTTTAAAAATGAAACACTGGAGAAGAGTCATAAACTTGGATGGCAAATTTGGTGGGCAATTTCGTTATGTTATTAAAATAAATGCGACTTTATTTTGGAGGGTTAACTTGGTTATTGAAATACCTCTCAAAAGAAGGCAATATTAGGTAATACCATTTCTTCATCCTAGCAAATGTCAGAACCATAGTTGGAACCAATGATTAGCAAAGTAATCCAGCCATTTTCAGATTAGAAATTTGGTGATAATTAAGTGGATTTTTAATTTTTTTTAACACTGAAACAAGAGGAGAAGGGGTTCTTCATCTTCTTGCTGTTTTAAAATTTAAGACTGGTGTAATATACTGGAAAACAAGCTTTAGCTAAGAATAAATTATTTAGTTCATTGCAGGCATAGAACAGTGATTTGTNTCACAATTCCTAGAATGGCTTAATCTGACCTTTTCTCTGTAGAGTTTCCTATATCAAGAAGTACCTTGCATGAGACTGCAGCTCTGCGTAGTCAAACATAATCCCAGTTAACATTAGTTATGTGTGATGGCTAAAAGCCAGCGAACCTTACTTATTAAATTGAGTTACAGGAGTTATTTCTGAAATAACTTTTCTGAGAAGTTTGTGCAGTCACTGGAAGGTCACTTCTGAGGCATTCATCCATCTTAAACGGTGTTAAGGGGCTTTTTTGTGATGAGACAATTGGCTACAGGGAATCTGTTATTTAACAAAAAGCTTAAGGAAAAAACCTAATCTGCATAATTGAGAGATATCTAGCTAAGGTTGTCTAAATTAATTTCCCACTATAAAGGCTGCATCTGGACCCATTCTTCGCACCCTTTCCCAGAGGTGGATTTCAGCAGAGATTTGTTTGGTTTTGGGTTTTGTTGTTGTTGTTGGGTTTTGTTTTTTTTTTTCTTTAAATCTCTAGCTATACAAGAATGTGTTTCACTGTGGGAGATGTCAGGTTTTCAGGCATGGATTTAGGGAAGAAATGCAGATAATGAGTTATTCGTGGATGTGATTGGAAATACATCAGAAAATGATGCCTTTTAGCACTGATTTTTAGACTTGCTTTTGGTGTAAAACCAAAGTGTGTTACAAGGGCATTATAGAAGAGTTGGATATCTGGGTCCCATGATAATGGATTCATTCAGTTAACATGAATTTGCAGGATAGCCAAAACATCTGTAAATACATCCTTAAAAACAAAAATTTTAAAAATTAGAAAATGAAGAATCTAGTAGATAAAGATAAGGAGGCTGATGAGAAATATATCTTGCACATAAGGGGCAAGATCTTTAAATCCAAGGTACGGAAAGTAGTTAGAAGCATATTTTTGTGAAGCGGGGGAAAAAAATATTGGGAAGGGTTTCAAACCCAAGATAAACAATTCTCTTGAAATATAGAGACTAAGCAACCAGGTAACTCAGATCTACAAAGGATTGCCTTAGAACTTAGAAAATGTCAGGTGGAGTTGCCGGAAGAGCCAAATTGCAGTAAACCATGCAAAGGACTTTATCTGTCAGGGTTCTTCAGCCATGAAAGTGCAGAATGAGCAGGGGATCAGTAAGTCACACAAGGAAGAAAGGGGCATTGTGCAGGGGGGAAAAAAAGCGTTGATATTAAGGATGATGCAAGTGTGTCAACAGAACTAAATTGAATACTTGACTCAGTTTTCAGCAGGATAACATTGAACGTGGAGTAAATTATCAGGGCAGTTTGTGAGCACTGAAGTTTTGGAAGCAAAATAACAGACTCCTGGGAGCTGAGGGCTGAATTTGGATCTTAGCACTGGGTTTGGTGTGGGTTAATAATATGGCTTCCTATCTTCTGATACGAAAGTAATTTGTAGTTAAACTCCTGGTAGATCCTATGTTAAATATATGTTGATTGCTTTCCTTTAGGTTTTTTTCATTGAAGGTGCAGTGCTCTTAAGAGATATGCTAAATTTAACATGCTCTTAGATTTTTGTGTCTAACATGTTCCAAAAATTCGGAGAGGATTGCATGAAATATTCAGGAAAAGAATAGAAGGGTAGTCAGATAGCAGTAGGATGTCATAATGTTACCAAATAAATAAAATATTTCTACTTGCAATAGAGTATCTTTTAAAAATAATTTATTTCACAGTGCAGTCCTCTACAGAATTGATTTAAGAGTGGCATCTAAATTTGTAAGTCTGCTAGCCACAGTTTTATTTGTGTGCCCTCACCTTTCCTGCTTTTACTCTTTTAGATACTAAACCTTACTCAGGCATTAAAGGATGAAAAAAGTCCCATTCAGCTTGTTCAGATGCCACGTGTGATTGTGGAGCGAAGTAGCACTGGAAGTCAGGGCCGGATTGTTCATCTGAGTAATGCATTCACACAGACCTTTCATAGCAGGAAGCCTTTCTTTTCCTCCTGGTAGCAACAAAAATACGTGGGAAGAGCAAGTTTCTCTTACCTTTAGAAAGCTACTTCTGTGTAAAGGCTCTGCAATAATGTACTTCTGCTGTATACAAAGAGCTCTGACTGCCGACACCTCAGAACTTAATTTCTAAAGACTTAAGAAATGTATTTTGAATGTAATAAGTTTACAATTTTTTGTCAAAATTGTGAATTCTTATGTCAGGGAATGAGAAGAACTTGTCCATATTGTATTTTTATAGGCTAAATTGATGTATTCCGAATAATGTTCTGAATAAGGGAAGATACACAGTTTGCATATGCTGAGAAGCTACTTTTGAATACAACAGGAATTGTTTTTGTTTAATATAAATGTGAGAACCTATACACTATCAATTTCTTTTTATATGGTCTTTAAAAAAAAAAAAAGAGTGCAGAATGTTACCTTTGATTGTGAAAATGCTTTTCCCTGGAATTTCTTCCTGGTATTTTAAGCTGTTTATAGATTTTTCATAGGCTAGTTACTTGAAAAGTCATGCACTAAAAAAAAAAAAAAAAAAAAAAAAAAAAAACCACCAAACACCAAACCAAAACCCCAACACAAAATCATTCTGTCCTTGACAAACAAGTGAAACAAAGGGAGAAGGGAAAGAATGCTCCAAGTAAGTTTTTTTTGCACGTGGGGACCAAAAATAGTTAAATAGTTGAATTGCAGCAAAATTCAACCTGAGTAAGTACACACAGTTCCTACTGTGACAAAATAAACTGAGTGTACGTTTCAGAGGTTGAAATTCACCTGTAGCTTTTAGAACTTGTGTATTTAAGCACATGTATGGAAAATTGTGATATTTCTTTATAGATTGATCACAATGAAAGAACTGCGCCATGTTGTTACAGGTTTGTTTTGCCATATGCATATGAATGTGTTCATCAGTTAGTCACCAAAGTGGTTCTGCTCTATTAATGACAGAAGCACTGATGTGTTCATCACAAAGACAGTCTGTCTTCTACATTTCTATCTAAACACACTGTTATTTTTTTTGACTGGAAAAAAAAAAGACTGTAATACATAGAGCACAGAGACTTATTATTGTACCCTTAGCAATGTCATGCTCGTCTGCCACTTGCCATTTGCATTTATGTTTAAGTTACGTGGTTTAAGACTTGATGGTCATGTTCCTTGATCTGTGGCTTAAGTGACATGGTAAATATTTTTATTTTAGTAATTTTCTGGACAGTTAAGACTGGGACTGGGAGAAAAATTGCTGCTTTTATGAAACCTTCAGTATTTCAGACATTGCGGTATCTTGTAATTCTAAGCAATACTGTTGGAACTCAAAAATAATAAAATGCTTGTATTTTATATACTTTTGAGTGGATGTAAATATTAATGTAGCATGTCAGCAGTTCACATGGTTAACTGAAACATTTAAGCCTTAAATGTAAAACTCACTGTACGGTGGAGTTCAAACTAAGATTGAAATGACCACCTTTATGAACTTTCCACAATTGTTTTTATCCAAACAATTTATTAAAAGATTAAAGGTGGTGTTTATGTACCAGACATGCCACTGAAGAAAATAAATGTCATAGTCTAAAATGACGGGTTTTAGGCTCAGACGTCTCATTTGTTCTGCAAACATAGACCCTAATTTCGGTTTGTCTCATCCGTGCCGCTGTACGCTGCCAAATCCGTACCTCCTACCCCCTCCCGTTTTTCCCCCTTGGCGGTGGGGCCTCCGCACCGCTGGGGGGCGCTGCAGCGCCGGCTGCCCCGCTCCTGCCTTACCCTGCCGGCGGCGGCGGCGCCCTGCGNTGAGGCGGCCGCAGTTCCCGGCGGGTGGGGGGGTTGACACCTCCCGGAGCGTGTTGCTCGTCTCCAGCTGCTTTCTCGGCTCCCCTGCGAGGGCTTGTGTTCTACAGCAGCCTTTGTTAATGCTTTATTCTGGAAGCTTGACGCTTGCAGCGGAGGCGTTAAAAGAGATCTGTTGGTGTCCCGTGTGTCATCGTACAGTTACGTTTGTCCTTTAGGTCCTGCTCTTCTGTTTGTAAAGACTAGCCAAGGAAAAGAGGAAGGAAGAAGATTTTATGCTTGTTCAGCTTGTAGGGATAGAAAAGATTGTAACTTTTTCCAGTGGGAGGATGAGAAGGTAAGAGAGCGCTGCTTAAGACTATGGTAATTATTGGGGATTTTTTCCTCTATTTAACAGAAAATGGAAAAAAAGTATATTTTGTTCTGGAAATCCATGGCAATTGCTGTTTTGTAAACGTCGTCTAATAGTTTATATTTAGCAGGGCACTTATTTCTGTCAGGAGAACATGTTTCAAGTATAACTTTTAAGGAAGGCTGTGTACATTTTGAGCAAAACTGGCATTTGTTACTGTATTGTCAAAACACTTGGGAATTCAAGTTGTGCAGTTTGCCAATATTATACAATGTTGAACAAAATAGGATAGTTCTGATCCCAAGATAGCCTTATCTTTCATGGTTAAGACAGGGAAAATCTGGTGGATACAGGCGAACAATGGGATACACAAAATAATAGTGAGATGGTGGGGATGTGCGTGATGCTCAGTAGTCTCAGAACATCTGCAGCAATTTCTCTTTGTCTAAAGGACTTCGGTCAGATAATTGTAGGGTAACAAAATTGGGATTCCTATGTATTCACAGAGAGCTTGCTGCACTTTTTGTCCGCTGCATTTTGTGTTACTTTTTCTGTTTCCTAAATGAGTATATTGTGTTGCGGTTGTTGTCCTCAGCAGGTTGGCAAGCTGGGATTTAATCGGGTTCGTAAGTGTTTCATTGCTGTGCTGGTTACTACTGAAAAGCTGCATGTATAGATGTAGCTATAAAGCAAAGATAAAATGAGGTGGTTAATCACTTAGTTGTGTAGATTTAAATGGTATTCCTAGTGAAATTTCATTTTGAATGGCACTTGTATCATGGCGTCTTTTGTTCTATTGAATTTTACTGTTTCCCCCTTCAAACAAATCAGTTCCATAAGTTTTGCGCAAATTTCTTGAAACTCTGTTAACTGTGAAACCGTTAAGTGTGTTTTGTGGGAACAAAGTAGAAGACTCAGAGAAGAGCTGCCGTGCTTTTAAAATCATCACATACAAAAGGCCTGGGCAACATTTCCACTGTTATCAGTTGTGCAGGATCAGTTCATAGTTCTTCAGGGGGAATGCAACTGCTGGCCTGCATTAATGGAAAGTATACCTCTTTCTATCTTGATCATAATCATGTTCTGAGTTTTTCCCCGAGTATTATATGTGGTAGAAGAATGAAATGCTTCCATTTATTTATTTTTTTGCAGTTTAAATTCACAATGAGAGACTCGTGTTGTTATGCAGAATGCCTCTGTGGTACAGTCATGCTTGTTCTTCTGACACAACAATTCAAAGAATGTGATAATTTTTCTTTGCAGAGTAGCTAAAGCATGAGACCTTTGATGCACCCTTTTTGTTTAATATTGAGATTTAATCTACAATACAAAGCAATATCTCTTCGTTTTGTAACTTTTTATATACATAAATTTTACAGGTGTCAGAAACTAGGCTTGCAGCACGTGAAGAATATAATAGAAATCATCAGCCTTCTTTTACACACAGACAGAATGTGGAAAGGTATTGTTAGATATATTTTTTTCAGTAAAAATCAAGGAATGCAAGTTTAGGTACTCTGAATGTAGAGATAATATTTCAGTGTTCTTTAAAATACGAAAATATGCCAGAGGGATTTTGAAAAATAGGAACTGGTTGACTGCAATGGGAAAATAGCATGAAACATCTAATTAGAGCATGGTATTTTCAACCCAGGAACTGTTTGGGGTTTGTTGGGGGGTTTTTTTTGTATGTATAGTTCTTCTTATATTAGTGCTCATAATGTGCTAACAACAGGTCAGTAGCAGTTTCAGTTCAAAAAGTTATTCATGACTTTAGTGTGCAAAAGTAACAGGCTTAACACTGTGAAAAAAAGCAAAGGTAATACAGTAACAAATAATCTCCGAGTTTTGTGTGTAAACACACAAGACTGCTTGCTAGTAGTTGATATAGAGTCTTCACTCTGTAATCCAGTTATTTTATTGGGACTCTCAATATATTTGGCCAGCGTATTATATGCTTGCTTTCAGGGGAGGCTTTTTCAAAGTGTCCTTTGAATATTTTTTCATAAATGTTACTGTATTCACATGTAGATAGCGGAGTTTTGCAAGAGCAGCATAAACTACATTGCCTGTTTAAATTGAAGTCTTACAAAATATGAAAGCCCCTTCATAGCTCCCCTTGATATCTTTTACAGATGCTTTTTCAAAGTTTGTTCCCCATTGTCTTTTGTATTTAAAGGTACAAGAATTTTGTTCTATTGCCGTTACCAAAGAGGAGGTTTTGCCAGCAATGCCAGCAATTGCTGTTGCCAGCTGAATGGGAAAAACACTCGGATCACCAGTTCCTGTGTGATATCTCCACTGCCCAGTTAAAAAGTCCCAGTCAACTTCTGTATCCACTGGAGAATAAAAAAACAAATGCACAGTATTTATTTGCAGACAGAAGTTGCCGGTTCCTACTGGATCTTATTATTGATTTAGGATTCAGACGAGTGCTCTCTGTTGGAACACCCAGGTACATCAGTGAGAATTGTTACACTTTCAAATAATACTTCTGTCTCAAAACTGTGCAGCTTACTAATAGTTAAATAATCAAGGATTCTCCCATAATAAGAGGTTCACTATGCTTTAATTGGTTGGGAGCTAATATGATACAGGAGAGGACTGTAGCTGCACTGCAAATAACACACACACACACACACACACACACACACGCTTGATATGTCCGTTTTTTTGTTCATGGTGATCCAGTAGGCTTCACTGACTTTTCATCTTTTAAGACTAACATATTTTTCTAACTTTGAATATTAGCCAAATGGAATCATCCAAATTCAGATTACTCCATTTTCTCTATCTGTTTGGTTTTAGGTTTAGTAAAGTACCAGGCATTCTTGTCTTGCAAGATAATTTCTGAAGCCAGTGATTATGTGTTAAATTTCTTTGCTCCAATTATACTTCAGGCTTCATGAAATGATCCAGACAAAAGCATCACAAGAAGAAGATTTCAGGGTTAGAAGCCTTCTGCTAGATATTGATTTCAGGTAGGTTTTGATAAGCGTTTATCTGTCTGAAGAGCATGTACAAAGATCTGTGTTCTTACTGCTTTAAAAGATAAATTGGTGGTTGTTTTCCCTTTCCTGTCTCTGCATCTCTGTTCCTGCACACATACAGAAATGGCATCCAGTTGATGAGAAAAGTAATTATACTTAATAATTCCCAGCATTGGTATGTGTTGTCAGTAATCAGAACCCAAAGATGTTGTTTTTCTTAAGGCCTTGTTTTCACTGTAAATGCCCCTTAGGGCAGGCAAGAAGTTGTTGATATTTTTCTACTACTTAAAACTTATTTTACAGGTATTCACAGTTTTACACAGAAGACGAATTCTGCCACTACAACATGTTTAATCATTATTTTTTTGGTGGAGAGGTAAGGCCAACTATTTCTTAAGTGCTTTGTAAAGAAGTACACGTTGTTGATGCAGAATTTTGTAAGAAAGTCTTGGCTAGTCTAGTAGAAAACAACTATCATGAGATAAAAATGGTTAACAGTAGTGGAAATCAAAGAATAACAGTGCCTATTTAGTAATTATCTCCCACTTGATTCCAAGATAAAGTTGCCTATTAAATTTATGCTAACTAATGTTACTTACACACCTTAACTGCTGCTTTTATTAAAATGACAATTTGGTGTGAGTTGTCGCCTTACATAAGTGTTCATTACCCCTGTTCTTGTGTTGCTACAACAGAACTAATTGTTTTATTCCCAGCCTTTACAAGCCCAATGGATGCCATGGGACTTGTTCACTGGTACTTGAGGTGGGAGGGAAGAGGAGGTTTTCCTGCTTTATTCCAGACAAGCAACATCAAAACGTTAACCTTGTTGTCATAAAATGAGGTTGAATTAGTGTCATCATTAAAAAAAATGCTGAATTTCGTGTTTCTTTTTAAATGTCACATTAAGTGCTTAATTTTGAGTATGTTAGGAAACCTGCAGCTGCAGTAGGACATTTATTGTAGCTTTGTACAGAGAATCACAGTGTAATTCAATTCCAAACATTGATTTCAAACATTTATCCCAGCAGTATACTCACTCACTCTTTGCTCTTCCCCTGCCATTATTAGTAAGCCACCACTGATTTGCATAAACATGTTTATTGTAATACCTTTCACACTATGTAGATAATTTTCAGGTTTTTTCCATTCTAAAGCCTAATTTTGAATGGGATCTTGAAAATAAAAAGAATTGTCTAGAATGAAATGGGAGGCTGGTCTGAAAGCCTTACCTTTGAATTTTTTTATCCATTACTGTGTTCAAGTTTTGTATTTTTCAATTAAAACAAAAGACTGTTCATCTGCATTATAAACACTGTAGTGTTCTTTTCAAGGTGTGAAAAGGTGACACCTGCAATGGCACTGTGTTGCAGTGTATTCAAGGACTGAATTGCAGCACTTTTGAATGCATATTAGTGTTAAAAACCTGGGTTTGGAATGCAATGGAATCTAAGTAATGGATGAGAGAATGCTGCAAGATGGCAGTCAATACATACTTTTTACAGTTGCTTTAATAATAGAGTCCAGGTTGGATTGCTAAAATTTGAACACTATATGTTTTTATAACCAGTATGGATTGAATCAGTTTTTAGTGGACTGAATTTTTCCCCATTACTTTGATAATGGTTTACAGGATAAAACTAAAGTTAAAGGGCATGAATTAAATGTATTCTGAGCCTGAACTCTGTTTTCTTGCTATGAATAACATCTTTTTTTCCAAGTTAAATTTAGTACCCTTGGGAAGAAGACTATCTTAGGAAGCTTGAACTGCATCTGCCCTTGATACGTTATCTCTAACTGAACAGGGCACGTGTTTTCAGTGCTTCAGATCTGGTTGTTGGGGTGTTTTAAATGCTACACAAGAGGAAATTCACTTCCACAAGAGGAAATAACTTCCATCTTCAAAGTTGAAACTTCTAAAATAATAATTTTATTGCCAAATACAATATTTTTACAGTTCTTGAATCTATATTTCTGGAAATTAACCTCTGTTTCTTACAGGCTGCACGGGAAACTTGTAGGAAGTTCTTGTATCAAGACAATGGTGAAAGAGTCATTATGGTAACTGATCCCCCATTTGGAGGTTTAGTTGAAGCACTGGCTTCTACTTTTAAAAAACTGATGGAAATGTGGAAGGAGACAGAAAAAGAAGGTATGTATTACAACCAGATAGGTGAGTTGAGCTGTAACATCACTGTAAGAAGTAGTACCTATTTGAAAGTCTGTGATTCTTGCTACTCAGGTGAATGTGAACACACTCATGTTATAATTTCTAAAGATGAACTACCATATATCTAATATACTCTCCTGATACTTGTAGTTTAATAATACCCAATTCTCTAAGTCTCTCTTAAAAATTTTTACAAATTGTTTAAAAATCTACTTTGCAATTAAAATGGACTTTAAAGGTAGAGAAGAATAAGCTATCAAACCAGTACCATTTCTTACCGACACAGGCAGGTGACAAGAGTTGTTAGTTAAGTGGAGCTTACAGCTCCACTTACAGACAAAGTGGAGCTCCACAATAGACCAAAACCTTCTGTCACCTAAAGGAACTAGTTCTTAGGCCCAGCATGACATACATATACATGTTTATGTATTTACTGTAAATTTTTCATGCTTCAGGTACCTTGTTTTTCTTTAATGTACATCTAAGTCTTTTCATTACTAGGTCATAACAGCCAAGAGATGCCCATGTTCTGGATATTTCCATACTTCTTCGAGTCTCGTATTCTGGAATTTTTCCCAAGCTTCAGCATGATGGATTACCAGGTATAACTGAACCCAATGAATCTGATAAATTTCAGTTGTGTGCAATATGAACAGGAATATGAATGAAAGCAGATATAATGGTAGCACTTGTCTGTAGATGGGTGACCTTCTCGAACTTTAATTTTTACTGCATTGGAGGCACTGCAAACCCTGTGGTGCTCATCATGTGAAGCCCAGATTCCGTCTTTGTGTTAGTCATACCTTTGATAACTTTGTCACACTCCTACAGTTCATTACGTCCCTTTAACTCATCTGTCTATTAACTCATTTATTCTGCAAGGTTTTCAGTGTGACAAAATTTGCACTAATTTTGACATGTGCATATTGCAGAGGTGAGAGGTAACTTGAAGAAGAGCGTTTCATTTTTCCCAGATGTTGAAATGTCAGTAGCTTGGTGGGTAATGCCCAGCCCTG
>WAAD01017199.1:21445-38831 GCA_013389945.1 Fregata magnificens
GTCGTCTTCATGGCCTGGTCCCCCAAAAGGGACCTCATCGCCCTGGCCAACAGAGCGGGGGAGGTGAGCGCGGGGGGCCCCGGGCGGGGGGGGCCCCGGGCGGGGGGCCGCGTCTGTGGGCTGGCAGGAAGGACCGAGGAGGGGAGAGCGGTTGCTGCGAGCAGGAAGACGCTGCCTGTTCTGTGCGGTCGCTGAGATGCCTTTGCTGTTATGTGTGCCGTAATTCTTGCAAGCTTAGCCAAGCGTTTAGGAATAGAAAATTTTCTATCAAGCTTCTCAGTACTTATTGCTCTTTCCCTTTTTACTTAATAATTTCCAAAGAAATTTGCCAATGGTACTCTGAGTGTCTGTATCAGTGGGATTTGAAAGCCCACGAAATTTCCTGTTTACATTAAATCTGTTTTCAGGTATTTTTTCCCTGGAACTGCTGTATGTGATCATGCGTGAAGACAGACTTGTGCTTTCAGGCCGTCTTTGGTGGAGAAGCGTGGGTAACGCCTGTTGGTTACAGGCTTCTAGGCTGGTACAAGGCACAGCTTATTTCTCTGTGTTGCTCTATAGTAAACAGTATACTGTTCTCTAAGATGACATAGGAGTCAATCATCTACTAGAGGAGCAGGTGATATTTAAGATGTAGGAGTTATTAAAGAATGGTAAAAAAAGTGCATCTTGAACTGATTTACAAACTGTCATTAATGGGAGAATGTGGTTTATTTTTCTGTCTTCAATGTGTTTGCCTTGTAGGTTTTACTTCATCGGCTCGCAAACTTTCAACGAGTGTGGAGTTTGCCTCCGAATGAAAATACAGGAAAAGAAGTGACTGCTCTTGCTTGGAGACCGGATGGCAAAAGTAATGTCAAGTATATTAGGTGACATGGTGCAATAAAAATCCCACTGGAAATCAGTGAAAGTTGTGGTGATGATACCTCTTTTCTGTGAAGGAAATTTTCGAGTAAACTGTGTGTGAAGAGAAGGGTGGCTTAATTTTACGTAGGTTTATTCAAAGTAATAGAGAGAGTTACACTGTTGAAAGCAATTGCAAGAAAGATTTGCAAGGTGGATTTATGTCCAAAATACTGCTTTTCAAGGTACAGCAAAACTTCCAGTTCCTAACTAAGCAGAATATCTTTATATGAATGAGAACATTTATTGCGTGAGTGGAGAGAGAGAGAGAGGCTGCCTGATCACGGTTGACTGAAAGAACTTAGCTTATTTAGCATAGACTGAACTTTAGAGACCAGAATTGCTCTAATAATACACCAGAGAAGAAAAAAAAAGCCTTTTCCTTATCAACAGAAATAATGTTGAAATTAGTAGCTTAATAAACCTAAGCTGTAAATTAGTTAATTTTTTGACTCATTAGAGGCTGGAGAATGGGAACAATCATCTTCCATGACGTGGGTGAAAAATACCTATATAGTTTTGTGATGGAGTCAGAGGAATTTGAGAAACTTTTTTTTAGCTGGTTGCCTGTGATTACAAGGAAGTAAGCATAGAAACCTTTGCCTGCCATATGCTTTTATGGATTAATAAAGTTAAGAAGAAGGTGATGCAAAAGTTGCTTAGCAAGTCTTAAATTATACTTTGTTGTAATAAAACCCAAATCTTCCTGGTGGACAGTCTTTATGTATAATTTGGCCTCAAATTTGCAAAAGCTGAAGCCTCTGCTTTGTCGGAACTGTTGTTAGAAGTGTTAGAAGCATGTTCAGTTCAACATGTAGATAAATAATTGTGGGATCATGCCTGTGACTTAAATTTATGACCTAAAATATGATAGGAGTTCAAACCTTCATTTTAATGAGCAGGTTCCAAATGAGAATTTGCAGGGACTGTAAATAGACAAAGAGAAAATTCTGTCCAGTAGTCAGCTTTGAAGACACATTATTTTCTAATTCAGTATAAAGTAACTACAAAGTTTTGCACATTTGGTTGTTTATAAGTTTTACTCATCTTTCTCTAGTTTTGGCTTTTGGCCTTACTGATACCAAGCGGATTATTCTGTGTGATGTAGAAAAACCTGAAAGCTTGCACTCCTTCTCTGTGGACTCCTCTATTACTTACATGCATTGGATGGAAGTAACTGAGGAAAGCAGGTGAGTCCAAAAAACTCCGGAAGTAAATTATGGGCTATGTAGTGCCACTTTACTAATAATTTATACTTAGTACGTTACAAGCAGTAATATAAAATATTATGTAGCTATGGCTTTTTGTTACCACTTGGCTAAAATTTTCCTTTTGGTTAGAATAGATACTTTTCATACCCTTATTTTTAGTGCTGATATCTTAGTCTTGTGGTTCTTTATGTTATACACAAAAATTTCAGCATGATCTTGAGCACTCACCTCTTAAGAGCTGCTTAATCTAGTGTTAGCTTGTACAGCCTGTCCTCTGATCCAGTTTACTTCAATACCAATTAATTTATTTAACTAATTATAATAATGTTATTATGTTCATCTATTTTGTTAGTCAGAATAAGTATTATGTTTAAATCTTTCTTCACTTGTGTTTTCAGGATCTTTAGTTTGGTGCTAACATCTTTCATGATGTGCCTTTGGTGTTGCATCCAACCCCAGTGGCAATTCTGTTGTGGGTGTACTTGCTTCAGGAAGTCAGATTGCCCCTTGTGACCATGAGCTCTGTGGCATTAGACAATTCTGCGCAACACTTGTGAGCTGGGGGACATAGTGGTCCCTGTTTCTGTGGTCTTATAAAAACCTGATATGCACTTTACTGCAGTGCAAGGCAATAATTAAATAAAACATTCATGTAAAAAAGGGAGGTGGTATAAGCCTGACTTGGGGATTTCCCCGCCACCTCCAGAAAACAGCAATCTTAAAATAGCAAGAAAATAACTACATCTTAAATCCCTCTAGCATTTCCCCCCTGATGGGGATAAACTTATTGCCTTATTCGGAATGTCATCCTTCTGGCATGTCTAAGGTATGGTGTTAAGTATTGCACTTTAGTCTTCCTCTCACTGTAATGTGTCTTTAGAGTGAAGCTTTTTTGAGGTGTAGGTAGGTGGTACTGCAGGGTTGTGCAGGGTTTAAACAGAAAGCCTCGGTTAGTAACTGCATTACAGGTGATGAGGGATTTGGTGGAAAGCTACTGAGCTAGCAGATACAAACTTTATGTTCTCTTTTGGTGGAAATAAAAAAAAGATTATCAGACTTCTTTTATTGGTTTGGTCATCTGATAAATTATTAAAGGCCCCATAAGGGATTACCCTCTGATATTTGCAACTCTTTAATATACATGAGGTATTGAGTATATGCATGCTGTAACTTTGAAGTTAGAAAGAAGTTCTCTTCATCCCCATTTTTACAGTTTTGGTGGTAAAGACAGTATTATTTCTTTTTCAGTGTTCTCACTTCCTTTTACAATGCTGAAGATGAATCAAATCTCCTTTTGCCTAAATTACCGGCACTACCAAAAAAGTAAGCATTATACTAGTAAGCTTTAGAAGATACAATTTGTCATTTGTGGTCATTGTTTTGGTTATTCATCTTTAATGCTCTACAGATGCTTTGGATTAGATGTCTGCTCATTGTTATTAAGAATAATTATTTTGTTTTCAGTTACAGTACCACTGCAAAAATTTTCAGGTAAGAAACTGTCATCTTGTATCTCTCTATTCTTTTTGTTTTATTTTGTTTTTTGGTATTGAGACAAGCTACATAAAACCCAATCATGTTTTGTATTTCAGTGAAGAAAAGTCAGATGAGATTATGAAGCTTCTGGGTGATGTAAGGTAAATTCCATATGTGGGTTGTTGTGGGGTTTGGTGGGGGTTTTTTTTTGTTGTTTTGGTTGGTTGGTTGTTTTTTTTAAAGCTATAAAATGATGGATAAGTGGGTTTACTTTTAAGTTATTCATAATCTGTTTTTAAGGGTCCTGAGAAAGCATGTCTCTTCTTCATGTACAAAGATAAAGTTCAAAGAATATATTAAAAAAAAAAAAAAAAAAGGTCTGCATCAGCTTACACCTTTTCTCCTCAATTTAGAAGGATTATAAGGGACTTTATCAGCAACTGCTGCTGGTGCTGTATCTTCTTTTCCGTAGAAGATTTCTTGGGGTGTATTTGAAGGCTACGCTGTATGTGTTACTTAAGCTGGCCTTGGAGACATTTGTTAATTCTTGTTATAGACGGGGAATTTCTGTGGGTTTCCATAAGTGTCAAAAAGCTAAACTTAATATTAGCCCTGAAATCAGCTGTATTAAGGTTACTTTAAAATAAAGTAAATATCTCTTATTAGGAAACACAAGAGTAGCAGCTGGAGGAAGTGTAGTTTAGCAGACTGAGACTGGCTTCGTGAAGTGCTTGTGGTGCATCTTTGAGGAAGGCGCTTAACCTCTGAGCCTTGTTTTTCCATTTGCTTTCTCTCACCGTTCCTTACAGTCCCACCACTGAGAATCATCCTCCTTATTTCAGAATTTGCATCTCAGTCTATTACCAGTTATTCCTTTTTTTAAGACTTAGATACCTCTTCTTACAGTAGAACTTCCTTGCTAGAGAGAGAGATGTGGCGCCTGTCAGTGGTGTAGGAGCTTTCTGGATTCTGTGCTCCTTCATCCATTCAATTAATCAAATAAAAAGTTTTTCAGATACTGTTTTGTTAAGTTCTGTCTTGGTTTTAACGGAAGCATTCTCCTTTAACATATATTTAGGTGTGTAACAGGCAGAAGTTGCAGTTAATTTTCTCGTATTTATAAGGGGACTTGCAAAACATTCTCATTTTTTATGTTAGAGAGCATTACTGCTCACTGTAATGTAAGCAAATATGTGTAATTGAAGATGTACAGATGTATGACAGCAATAGAAAACCTCCCTGTCCAAAGTTTAATGTTTTAAACATAGACAAAAAGGGAGAAGTTGTAGAGCAGCTTTTTCCCAAGTCATTGTGGCAAGCTGGTTTTAATAAGTGAGCAAAACACAGGTCTGTCTGTCTTAGACCCTATTCTTTGAACTGGGTTTCTGTTTCTGATGCTGCTGTTACTTGTGGCTGTTCTTTGCTGCTGCGTCCATTTCCAATGGTTATTGCCTTTGAGGTTTTGCTGAGGAGTGCCACTGAGTGACTGTGACAAACTTACTCTGCATGGAGTTAGTACAAACTCACGGGAATACAAAAGTAGCTTTGCAGGAATGCTTTGCAGCCTGTATTGGTAGGTGGGCTGTTGCTAGAAAATTACTTTTTTCTTCTAGAAGGTATAAGGTTAGTGTAGAAGGACTTCTGTGCCTAAATTGTGTTATTTTTTCCCTATTCTCTCAGTTAATTTAGTAATTGCTACTCTTTCTGTAAATGTTAGAGGCAGGTCTTATCAATGAAATCCAAGCTAATAATTTATTTGTTTTTAAATTTCTTGGTTTGTAGACAGCAGTACAGTGTTTCTTTTTGTTCAGTGATTCTTTAGAGGATCCTTAGTAAAGGAATGGAATTTAAGTATTAAGATTTATATTTGTATGCATTAGAGTTTGTTTCAGTATGCTCATCAACATACATTCTTCTATTTTTATAGGCTTAATGCTCTTGTCCTTGGTGGCAGCTCAGGGTTTATTGAGATTTATGCTTATGGAATGTTCAAGATTGCTACAGTAACTGGGGTACGTTTCATTCCTTTCCATGTTTTTTCTTCATAATATACCAAGCTACAGCTGAATTGAATGAAAAAATACATATGTATGCTTAGACATAAGTGAAACTGGGTTGTTAAAGTTTAAAGAAAGGAATAGTTGTTTCTCTCAATTGGATTGTGTGGTTATTGCTGGAAAGACATTCTAACTCTGGCAATTTTAATATCTTGTGTCAAATGAAACAAAGTTCATCACTAATCCACAGCAAAAACAGTGCTTTTGTTCCTGAAGAGTAGCTGAAAATTCCACTTTGTTTTTACATGTTGTTGAACGCAGCCTTCTTTGTGTGTGAATGCCCTAGAGCAGTAAATACATCATAGTGGGAATGCAATATTTCATTAACTTTTAAACTGGAATCCTTCAGGTGGCAGGTTCTTGTCGTGGACTATGTTTGTCTAGTGATTTGAAATCACTATCGGTTATTACAGAGATACGAGACTCTTCAGACAGGGAAGCAGAGATAACGTACTTTCAGGCAAGTAAAGTAATTTTAAAATGCTCTTTAAAAGTAAAACTGCTTTTTTAATTACTTTCTGGTGGCTTTATTGCTTTCCTATTATTTGCAGAGAAAACACAACTACTATTTCCAGCCTTTCTGAAATTCACCCTGATTTAGCTTTTGGATTTATCACATTAACATGCAGTTTCACTGGTGAGACTGATGATGATGATCTGAGGCATTCTTTTAAAATATTACTTCAAATATAACATTCATTTATTCAATTACAGTTAGAGTTATTCAGATTTTCTTCATTCTGCACAGAAAGGCATAGGAGCAATGCTGTTGATTATCCAGTCTATCCAGAACAGTCATCCTTAAAACTATTGCTGTTAAAACTTCAAAATGAGGAAGTTCATCAGGAGTTTTTTATAGATGAATTAAAACTATTTATTGCCCCTTTGAATTAAATGCATTTCCCTCTTAAAATCAACTTTAAGGAAATGAGAAATGTCAGTTTTTCTGTGGGTCCTCCCCATCTGTCTTTTCATTTCTGTAATCTAAAATTTCGTAAAAGAAAAATCATCTGTTAACTGTTGCTTGTTTCATTTGTTATAGCTGGACACTAGTCTATTGTCAAGTTACTTACCTGAGGTAACTCGAATGGCCCGGAAGTTTACTCACATTTCAACTCTGTTACAGGTACAGTTGTGTTACATCTTTTTACGACATTGTTTTCTTACAGGCTTTGATATTCTTAACGCAAGTAAAATAAATGTTTTCTAGTAGGAAGCTTAAGTTGGTTTTAAGTAAATGTAGACCTCTAACTTGGAATTTGATAATACATTTTTTGTAATATCTACAGTATATCTTCCCTTTGTATTGTAACATCCAGTTCTTGCCTGTGTTTTGTAGGGGGGGAAAAAGGGAGTAACGCTAATGTCTGTGTCTGTTACAGTATATAAAGTTGTCATTGACGTGCATGTGTGAAGCGTGGGAAGAAATATTGATGCAGATGGACTCACGGCTAACAAAGTTCGTACAGGTACTGCAGTATTAACCATTCCTTTGGAAAAACATTTCCTGCAGTAGTTCTGTTGTTCATATTAATGTACTGCATATCTTAATGTTATTTAAGCATGATGTCTCCAGATAACAGTCTCTAAGTTCAGAGGCAACCTGGAACCTATTGTTTGTCAAGTGCTCTGACACTGAAGATATCCGAGTACAATCAAGCATGGTTGTATTGTGATACTTCTTTATTTTATTTATTCTAAGTTATTCAAAAGTGATAGTTTTCAGCTTGCACAGCAATTGGTCAGTTGCTTTCTGTTTAAGGTTGTGCTCTTTGTACTTCAGTCAATGATAAACTGAATACTGTAAATGTTGAGTAAGAGCCCACCAGCACTTAAAGCTTAGTTCAGTAGAGCATGTCTGACAGCCGTGATTAAGATGCTCTTGGATTTGCTTAAATTTTGTGTTCATTGACCATGGCTAGAAGTTAATTGAATCATTCTTGGTGATGGCAAACTGCTTAGAATTTTTACTGGATAATACAATTGAAAATGACTTAAAATACTAGAAAATTTCCAGTGATCAGTAGTCTGATTTCAGCATTCAAGGATATGGGTGAGTTTTCGGATATACTTTAATTGAAGTGTTTGTGAGATTATTTGGTAGCGTGGATTTAATCTCTTTACCAATCTATTTCAATCACTTTGACTGACAGGAAAAGAATACAACCACTTCTGTTCAGGATGAGTTTATGCAGCTGTTGTTATGGGGCAAAGCAAGGTAGTTACTGTTGTTTTATCTGAGTATGCATTTGCATTTGGTACTGAAATACAAAATGAACACACATTTGGTTCTCTCCCCCACCCCTTTTAGTCTGGAACTTCAGGCGTTACTAATGAACCAACTGACAGTAAAGGTATGTTAATATTTTTTAACATATTAAAATAATCTATGTCAGTATCTTTTAATCACTGTTCTATTAAGTTAACACAACGTTATTATATGTTTGTATTTCTTTTTTAACAGGGTTTAAAAAAACTAGGTCAGTCCATAGAGTCTTCCTATTCCAGTATACAAAAGTTGGTCATAAGTCATTTGCAGAGGTAAGTCACAGAATGTCCAATGATTTATAGGTAAAATGGGATGTTATGTCCTTTGCTAAAGGACAGGGTGCTGTATTGGTGATTCTTTGTATGCAGGTGTGCTGGCGAGGAGACTGTGATCATGGCAAAATGTACTAATTTACTTCTGGGTGATGGAGAGCTATTGAAGTATTTTGAACAATCTCTGTGACACATCACCTGTATATCACTGCCTGGTGTGTTTGTAGGATATATGCAAAATATTCACACCAACTTTGTGTGGTGGCTAAAATCATTAGGACAATATTTGTTTTTCTGTGAAGTGATACTTTAACTCTTATATGCTAGGCCACCTTATAAAGCTCTCCACTTCGCAGGCTAAATGATACAAATGTAGCATGCAGTGAAGCAGTGAATTTCCGAAGGGTGACTAAAAGATTATACTTCCTTGCTCTGCCTTCCTAGTGGCTCCGAGGCACTGTTATACCACTTGAGTGAATTGAAAGGAATGGCTTTATGGAAACAAAAATATGAGTCTCTGGGATTAGATGCACCTGGAATTGAAGGTACAGTAGTGTGTGTGCTACTTACACACTCTGATTTCACTTTTGAAAGCTTAATATTAATGGTTAGCTCTTTTCACAGAGGCTATTACTGCTGTTGGTTCTTTCATCCTGAAAGCGAATGAGCTGCTTCAGTAAGTATAAAGTCTGGAGAATTCAAAAAACATGCCTATTGAGTCTTGTATCTAAGGGGAAGCATGTGGGTGGGTATAGAGAAAGTTGGGAGATCAAGGCTCCTCTGTTGCTGGCGAGCTTTTATCTTGTCTCGCTGCGTCTCATGGACTCATACCCTGAGAATAGTCTTACTTGGAAGGTTGCATTGGGCATTTTTTAGAAAATTGATAGAGCTTGCAGGCCTTTCTGTAGTAAAGATAGCAGTTAAGCCTGGAGCAGCTTGTGACATTTAGATCTGGTAATTTCTTTTCTTCTTTCTTGCTCAGAGTTATCGACAGTAGTATGAAAAACTTCAAAGCATTTTTTCGATGGCTGTATGTTGGTAAGCTTGATGACATAGTAAGCATGCAGTATCTGTTTTGTATTGTAAGCATTGAAATGTCGGCAAGTAATTAAGCCAATCTTAGTTATAACCATCTATTTATTTCTATCATAAAAAATTTCTGGACATCTAAAAGGTTACAGTTGATGAGGCAAGAATAATTATATTATCCACATAGATCATAAATTTAATAGTTCTCAATTAAGCTTAGGGTGTGTACAGTGGGTATTGTATATACTTATCCTGTAACGTTAGTCCAAACTGTTGTTTGCTTCATGAGCAATTTGCTGGTCTTGACTTGGAGAAATTCAAGGACTTGATTTAGTTTACACCAAATTTGAAATATACTTGAACTCTCCTTTACTCTGCCACTTGCTGTTTTCTCCTGTGGAGACCTAGTTAGCTGTTAGGTTATGCACAGATGTAAACAGTCTCTGAATGCCCAGATGCACTTAATAGCCACCTCCAATTGTAGCTGGGTAGCTGCAGGTAAAATGTTAGAAGGAAGTGCAGAACGCTATATTTTAGCCTGTTTGTTTTTATAAAGTGGTTATGAATAGGTTTATAATTTTTAATTGATCTTTTTAGAACTCTTTTACAAAAAGCTATGCAGTCTTACCAGATACTGTAAAAGCGAAGAAATGCAGTGTTAGCACTTACTAGCAGGAATGTAATAATTTTAATTTTAAAAATCACAGAAAGCAGAACTATCAGTGTTCTCTGTCATAACATTAGAACTGTGATTATTTAAATGTTCACTGTGTCTGCTTGTGTTGAAACTAAACAGAGAACTGTTTGTCTAAACCTCACTGATTTGAAATTACTTCTGTGCAATTCTCTTAAAACACATTATTCTGGGCATGGCAGTATTCGTGTATTTTATAATAATCTTATCTCAGTCTTGTAGAGGGTACGATGCAGTTGGAAAAGATTAAAGATAAAAATTCTCCAAGATTTGTACTGTAAGCTAGTGGGGCAAGTGGGGCTTAATTTCAGTCTCAATTCATAATTCTTCATTCCAGACTCCATTGCTTCTGACAAATTAATCTTTCCTATTTTATCAGCAGTGTCTTATTACATAGCCATTGAAAATTAAGAATATTAGGAAAGCATATTAATATTAATACAGTAAGAATGTAATTTTTCCCTCAGCCATGTTGAGGATGTCAGAAGACCATGTGCTTCCGGAGCTGAACAAGGTAGTAGTAACATTTTCTAATAAATGGTGGTATACTCTGTATTCTGCTTGACTTAGAGGGCAAGATTAAAGGTTTAGTTTTGTTCCAGAACTTAAAGGATAGTGTCTATTTCATTTCTTTGAGAAAGTTTATGCCTGCAGATTCACATATGCTGTCTCGCATGAATTACTTTTTCTGTTTTCTTTGTTAATACTATTCTTTTTAGTACACTGTATGTGAATACAAGACCTCTGTTTACAGCAGCTCTTTATATGCACTAAATGACTAAGTTAACTGGAATGGGATTTTAATGTCTTTACCAATGCCCTGGTAGAGGAGATGGAATACAGCTGCATCAGATTTGCAGACAACATCACACTGGGTGAACCAGTTAATACGCTCGACGGCGGAGGTGCCTTCCAGAGGGAAGTAGATAGGCTGAAGGAACGGACAGATAGGGACCTCCTGAAGTTCAACAAGGACAAATGCAGGGTTCTGTCCTGGGGAAGAGTAACCCCCTGCAATTGCACAGCAGGGCCTCAACTGGCTGGGGAGCAGCTCTGCTGAGATGGACTGGGGGATGTTGGTGGATGCAAGCTGGGTATGAGCCAGCAGCGTGCCCTGGCAGCAAAGGCAGCCAAGAGTAACTAGGGCTGTACTAACAGGAGCATGGCCAGGAGGTCAAGGGAAGTAGTTACCCTCCGTATTTAGCACTCATCGCATCTAGAATACTTTCTGCGGTTTAGGGCCCTCCTATACAAGACAGATATGAATAAACTGGAGTGAGCTCAGCAGAGGGCTCCCAAGCAGGCTGGAGCACTTGCCCTGTGAGGACAGGCTGAGGGAGTTGTGCTTATTCAGCCTACAGCACATGTGTTCTGTGCTCATTTAAATGTATTTCTTATCCTTTGCTTTTCTCACCGCTTTTTTTCTTTTAGATGACTCAAAAAGATATTACATTTGTTGCTGATTTTCTTACTGAACACTTCAATGAGGTAGGTTATATTGGTTTGACAAGTACAGCATCTGACTGTATTTTTTCTGCTAAGAATTGAATCTGAAAAATCCTATAATAAAATAATTCAATCATCTTTTTGTACATTAATTCTCATTAACTTTGGGTTTAAATAATGGTTTTCTTTGCATTCTTTTTTCAGGCACCAGAACTTTACGATCGTAAAGGAAAATACTTCAATGTGGAGAGAGTTGGCCAGGTAAAGAACTAGGGAGTAAATGGAAAAAGGATAAATGAGAAAATCCTTAGATGGAGAAACTTTTAAAGCTGTGCCCACTCTTCTTCTCTGTCCCTTTTGCTCTGTGTTGCACATTCCAGTAATGGTAAAGGAGAGTATTTTAATTATTTTCCACTATTATTAGGAAAAGGAGTGTTTAAAAACTTAGAGTTTTACCTTATACATGCTGTATTTTTAGGAAAAGGATGAAACTTCTTCGCAGCCAGCAATAGTAATGTAAAACTGAAATGTGTTTGTTGTCTTTATGCCGTTAATCACTGGATTTCAAAACATTTGTGCTCGAACTTGATTTAAAAATCAGTTTCTTATGGAAATACCACTATATGACCTTAGACAGTTGTTGATTTTTCTTATTGTTTCAAGAAGGGGTATAATATTTAGTTTTAAGAGTAGGGCATGTTAAATTAAGAAATGTTTAACAGACTCGTGAGGGGCAATGTTGGAGGTGAATTCTAATGTCCCTTATTCTTCAAACGCAATCTTAAAAATGTCCGTTTCTTTTATAGTACTTGAAAGATGAAGATGATGACCTTGTATCACCACCTAATACAGAGGGAAACCAGTGGTTTAACTTTCTTAAAAATAGTACTCATCTTAAAGGTAATGTGTGCTTTAGTAAAAAGTAAAAGTGAATCAAAGATATACATAGAATGTAACAAATGTAGAAGAGTAATATGTTTTTTCATGCTTATGAGTTACTTCTATAGTGTTAGTCATGGGTCTCCATCCGAGTAGAATAAAATAAATGGGCCTTGTTATTTTACAGTTTTTGTGTAGCTGCTTACCCAGCCAATTACCATTTTCTGGGTATTTGTCAGCAGATGTCTGTTTTAGGAGATCTTAATTCCAGTTCAAGGAAGTAATAATTATGCTTAGGTCATACCTGGGGGAAGTGTCCTAATTTGTTCTCTTTGACTGGAGTCTGAGACTATTTTGTTAATTAGTGGCAAAAAAGAAATAAGAGACTAATAAGCTGAGGATGAAAATCATTCTTCTTCAATTTTAGAAACCATAGACTGTAAAACTTCTACAGCATAAGCTGTCTTATAATAGGATATGCTATAGCTGCCTTTTTCTGCCTATTTAATTCAATAAAAAGGGGCGAAGTGGTAGCATATTTGTTTGGCAAAGTAGTATTTAGAAAACGTATTTTTAAACATAGGTTGAAAATATGTTTGATACTTTAAATGTGTAGACTACTTGACTGGTCATTTCTGTTACTATCCAAAATTCGTGATTTGTTTGTAGAGGTGGTTTGTAAGTGGTTTTGTAAGGTTTATAGGACAAGTAATGCTTCTGTCATTGACACTTTCTACCCTTCTTTGGTGTTTTATATTGCTTTGTTGGTTGATGTAATTTTTATCTTTTTTCTACCTAAACATTGGAAAAGAAACAGGTTATGTACTTAAGTAGTGGGATTTATCTTAAAAGCTGAATGCCTTCTTACAAAGTATTTCATTTCATAAGAACAAATTGGTCCTATTGAAGCCAAATCATAGCTACTATAAAAAGTATGGAAATTGTTTTGCTTAAACAAGATATTTGATGACAACTGTGTTTCTAGCTCTTGGGTAAATGCAATTCCGTCTTTTTGCAATTTTGAATAGGCTGTGAAGAAAAGTTGAAGGGGCAGGCAGGCTTCCATTTCTCATTCGTGTCGTTTCATATTGTAATCCAGTTAGTTACCTGAGTTAGAATTTATGATCAGGGAATAATTTAGGCGGTCACCTAATCCAACCAACGCAGGGCTAATTTTGAAGCTAGAGTGGCTTGCTCAAGACTTTGTGCAGTCGAGTCCTCTACGCCTGCAGGGATAGAGACCCTGCAGCCTCTCTGGGCACCCTGCTCCAGTGACTTCACCAGTCTTTGTGAAAACTTTCTTCCTTATATCTAATTGGTATTTCCCTTACTGGAGCTTATGACTGTTACATCTTCTCCTCTCACTGTGAGCAGCTTTGAAAATGATGTCTTCTGTAACTCCTTCTTTAGGCAGCTGAAGAGAGCAACAGGTTCCTCCTTGTTAACCCTCACTTCTCTAGGCTGAATGAACCCAGCCCCCTCAACTTCTCCTCGTAAAGCATGTGCTCTAGCCCTGCGACCATCTTATTGACCCTCCACTGGACTCATTCCAATTTGTCATTATAATAAGTGTCATATGTTTTTATAGGGATACAAGCATTTTTAAAATGAACTTTATCTATTTACAGAAAGTCCACTTTTGTTTCCCTACTATCCTGAGAAATCACTGCATTTTGTCAAAAGGCAAATGGAACGGGTCATTGATCAGTGTTTACAAAAGCCAGCGGTAAGTTCAATTTATATAAATGATGACTTTCTTTTAGGGGTAGCAGTCAACTGGAGATAGTAGTCATGCTTAGTAAGGCCTGAAGTTTTAATCTTTGCCTTCGAGTGCCTACAACTTACGTGGTAGCATGTAGCCCAGCTTCATTGCTGGGATGTCTCAAGCCTTTGGCTAGGGAGAGTGTAATAGGGGATTTTTTGTTTCATGTCTTCTGTTCCCACATTATTGGGATCTATTTTTAATGTTAATTAGCTTGGTGTATGCGCTGTGTACTAGATAACTGTTAGTTGGCAATACATTAGTCTACATATTATGAAGAAACACGAAACAAGTGTATCAAGTGACAGTAGCGTTTGCATTAGGGATGTTTATTCCAGTGTACATATTGGTGGATTTTTCTTTCAGATGTACTCAGGTGTTTTTATTTGGTTGGTTGGGTATTGTTTCTTAAAAAGGTGTATAATTATGAATAACTACCTGCATTTTTTGGCCTATTTTCATTATATTTGTTAGGATGTAATTGGAAAGTCAGTGCATCAAGCAGTCTGCATGTCTCTTTACAAAACTTCTCAAAGGTATTTCTTTACGCTATTACTGAAGCTCAGTTGCACAAAATTACAGTAGCATTTTATAAACTGGTTTGGTTTTTCCTTTTCAGTGAAGATTCCACACCTCAGTTATTTAAACTACCATTTCTGTAAGTATGCTGCTATTCCTTGTTCTATGTCATTTACCAATTATTAAAACTTGACCTAAATTTTCATTTCCTCCCCCCACATTACAGGTGGAATGACAAAACATCCAATATACATTATGTTCTCTTCACCATATTAGAAAATTCTATTTCTAAAATATACATTTTGAGGAGACATACTGATACGTCCAGGTAAGACAAAAAGGGGGGAAAAGTGGTTTGTGAGCTTCGGCACATGTGTACAGAGACAATTACAATTTGAATCTTTTTGTAAAAAGAAGGAATGAGCAGCATGAATACAATCTTCCTTGGATACTAGAGAAAATGAGGAGGACATTAGGAAGCGCAGTAGGAAACTGCAGCAGGAGTTTGTGTTTTATTAGACTCAGAAAACCTTATCACAAGAACCGAGATGGTTTTAGGCTTAGGAAAAAAATCAGGGTCCCTTAGTTTTGCTCCTCACAGAATTACTTGCTTGTGCAAACTTGTGAAAAATTACAGGGAATCATGCTTTCGGTGTTGCTTTGTCTTACTGTAAATATTATTATTTGATTAACCCCTTGCAGCCTGTAATTTAATACTCTAAGGAAAAATGGGAGGTAGACTTATAGGTGCAACAAATAGAATACGTCTCTGTGGGGTGTAGTTTTGTGTACCTTCAGGAGTTTCTGTGTCCAAGATGCAGTTTGTCACTGCCTAGTTGTGCTGATACAACTGTTTAAGATGCATTCTGTCAGTGGGGTTGCTGAAATGACCTGGGTTTAGAAAACAACAAAAACTCCTCCTCTCTGTAAAATACTGATTTTTATAATCTGTGTCATTTAATTTGAGGAGATAATGAACTGTGGTAGGGGTGGGAATTTTTAAAGCAGTTTTACTGCTGAAGAAAACACATGGTGAAGCTATCTTTTTTGTTTCCAGTTGAGAGCTGCTGATGACAAAATTACAGCCTTGTGGTGTAGTTTCTATCCTATTTTCTCCCTCATTGATACCTAAAGCAGTCTAAACTTATTTTCTGTAGATTTAAGTAACAAGTAACTTAACGGACCTGAGACTAGAACAATTGAGCCAAGAGTTCAGCAAAGAACAACTGTATGCCACAAGACAGGTGCAGTTTCCCATTTGACTCCATTAGTCATGTTTTGCTGAGGGGCAGAAGAAATCAAAAGGTTCCTATCCACCAGTTACATCATTTTGGGATGTAGCCATGTATTGTGCTAAGCTTAGACAGGCTTACACCATCTCTTACCACAGTTGCCGTTAGAGATTTTGGATTCTCTATGAGTGGAAAATAAATTAGTCACTGAGATAATGAACACTGTTCTTCTAGGTCTGTCAGTAATGGAATTCTTGCAGTAGATTTTGGAAACTTCTTGAACAACAGTATAAATGAGAGCTCAGACTCCAGGTCAGTGTATTTGATTTTTCTTCCAGAATTGCAGATTGCTAAATTGATGACCATGTTTTCCAGTGTTTATTTTACATTAAGTTAACTTCTCAGGCATTATAGTTTGGCTTTTATTCTGCAAGTTACTACTTCAGACGCTGGACCAGCTTGTAGTCCCTGGATGAGTCAGGCTGTAAGAAATGGCACAGGTGCATGAAGCTGTAGGATTGAGGGAGTCTTATTTTGCACTTCATCTCAAGGTCAAGTAAATTTTAGTTTTCTAGCTGAAAGCTGGAGCTTTAGCACATGTGCAAGAAACAAAGCTAGCTGGAAGCAGCTCTTGCTTATCTCTGTGATGTTCTTTAAGATGGAGTGGGACTTGATATGCCTTAATGAAGACATCTTAGAAGGCATGGCAGACTAAGCTCATCCTTTTCATGTAGAAAGGCCAGATGCAAATGTCCTCAGTACCTTCAGTTGTGTTTCTAAATTTTCTTTGGTGTTTGTGTTTACTGTTTCTTACATTTCACCTGAAATGGGAAAAAACCAGATTGCTAGTAAGTTTTGGTTGGGGTTTTTTTCCCTTCAGAGCAATTTTTCCTGCATGATACAGGAGTCTGCTGTGGTTATGGCTGTCTTTCAGTCTTAGCTGCCTGACTGAACTTTTTTTTATCGTTTACAGTAAAGATCACTGTTAACTACTGAATACTTTTTGACATGAATGCTGTGCAACTTAAAAATATTATAGTTCTGTATTCACTTTTATTCCTTGATGCTTTCTAAATTATTTTCCTACAGATGCTACAGTTGTTTAGATGCACACTTCTATGATGATGAAACTGTAACTGTAGTTCTGAAGGAGAGTGTGGAACAAGAGGGGAAGGAAAGAGTCTTGGCTCAGCTGCCTCTATCTTCAGTATACACAGATGAGGACCAAGATAGGGAATTCATCTGGGATTCTACTAAAAGGTACTGAAAAACTTTGGGCAAGTCTGAAAATGCAGAACTGAAAAGCAGATTAAGCAAATATTCTAATTGTGTACAGTTACTCATGCTTTGTGTGTGTGTGTAGATATTTTAAAGACAAAAACTCTTTTTGTGCCAGGGAGAGTGGGGTGGGGGGATGGAAGCTTCCTAAACAGTTTGGTTTGTGGTTTTTTGGGGGTTGGATTGTGGGTCGGTTTGCGTTTTTGAGACTGACTACTACCTGTGTACATGGCTTTCATGAAATGGGAGGGCCAATTGAAGACATCCTCTAGAATCAGAAATCACCTTTTCTTTAGAGGATGCTAACTTTGCTGGTCGGAATACTTGAATTTAGAATGTTTTCAGCATATTTGCTCTGC
>WAAD01017200.1:1793-17752 GCA_013389945.1 Fregata magnificens
CCTTTCAAGGAAACATCAAAGTTATGTACAAACAGACATGTGCAAATTTTTATGATTCTACTACTGTTTGTTCAAAACACAGTATATTGAAAAAAAGGGCTTGTCCTCTACAAAGTATCGATTTTTAGCAGCGAACTCTGACACATTCAATATCTTCCTGTCTCCTTGAAATTTTAATATAAATAGAAAAGTCTGAAAAAGCAGACACATGTATGGATTTAGTGTGAGGAAGCTCAGCTAAGGCCTAATTCTCCAGTTTTGACATTTGAATGAAAGTAGTCTCTCACGTTTTAGCACACTATCGCTGCTTGTGCCAGAGATAGAGTTTTAATGAAAGAACACATTTATCCGTATAAACCATGTGCAAATGGATGATCCTATTTGCATTCTATGAAGAGTATGCAAATGCATAAAGCACATGCAAAACTGGGATGAAGTATGCAAGCGACAATATCCATGAACTACGTATAAAGAAAATACTCTGAAATAAATAATTCAAAAATCAGATGAAGTACAGCTTTGTTAACACAAAGGTTTGTACCTGAAAACATTCCTCCCATTACTGCAGCAGAACAGTTCTAAGTCTCCCACTATTTTACATAGCATTCCCCTTTACCAGTTTCATACGGCTCTACTCCTGTTCTGCCACACGAATACTTGACATCAACAAAATTCGAAGTGTAGACTATCATCGTGTTTCCTTGCTGCACTAGTGAACTTACTTTAAAAGCCTTTGAAATGGTCTAGTGACCACACCCCTCCCTTATTAACTTCGAGACATAATGATGTGATAATCTATAAACCTCAGGGCTTCTTTAGCAGTCCACAGAACAATCATTACGTTAGCCTTTCCTCATATATCCCTGTAATTGTATTCCAATATGCAGTGGAATGCAGTAAAAATATTGTTAGAGGAGCTCACTGGTGAAGATTAGAGTTAGTTGGAAAACCCAGCTGTCACAGTTAATTATTTTCAACAGATTCCATGACAGCCTGCCAGAACTTGCCTTACAAATTGTTCCACGCTGCCTTAAGAGAGAAAAACTCCAGAAAAAGCCTGCAGGTTTCAAACTCCACCTTACCCTCCTCAGGCACCGGCTGATCTGAGAACCTGGCAGACTGCTCAGGGTTCATGCTGTGTCGTCATGAAACTGTTGGGAATTTCATTTCTTACCCACACTGGTGCGTTTTGGGCAGAGAAATGTTATGGAATTTTCCATTTTCCAGAAAATTTAAAACCAACCTGACTTTCATTCTGTTTTGGAAGAAGATCAAATTCAAAGAGCTAACTCCAGATTTTGGTTAGCTTATTGAACATTATATGTCGTATGTTCCTGGTTGTGCGCAAATTCCAGTAAGAAATAACATTTAGAGACATTCTTTATCAAGCTTGGTGAGCTAGACATGGCCCACATTTGTTAACGTAAATACAGACACAACGGATTACACCTACTCAGAAGAAAAAAAAAAAAAAAAGAGAAAGGCAGAGCAATAAAGCCGGGATAATGGAAGGAAAGTTTATCTCCTCAAGCCACTGTTTCATCAATACAAAAGCACAGAAATCGACATTTTTATGCATACCAGGATATAATAAAGTGAGAAATACATAATATCTAGATAATCTTTCACTTAGTTTCATAGGTTTAAAATAATCTTAAGCAATCACTTTTCACCAGTAAGGTCTAATTTTAACGGGATCTTTCTGGTAAAACAAACATACAAAAAAGCTGTTTGGAAGTTTTGGTATGGAATTACTACCACACATCTGCAGAACTAAGAAAGGCTTAGAACACTGTGTTTCAATGGAATCTCAGTAACTAAAACCAGAGTTAGTGTTACATTTTGAAATGCACTGCAATTACCTTTTTAAGAAAAGACTTGATTCTAGTAATCCAGTCTGAATTTAATTAAGACAGTGAAAATAAACATGCTAATACTTCCCAAAGCAGGAAAATTATAAAGAAATAAAGCAATGATGTGCCCAGGTAACACAACTGACACATTTACTAATAATCCAGGAGGTGTTTTGCTTTTATTTAAATAAGGATTCCAAAGAAGAATGCCCACATTTCAAGCTTATCTCCCCAGCTCTTAGGAATGGCAGTTTTACAATATAGAAGTCATACCAGAGTTCTGCTGTTTCTGTATGGGATAGTCCTACTCACTTCAATAAGGATAAAATCAGTTGGTCTGTATAGAAACCACTATTTACAGTGATGTAATTTACTATAAAATGATGATCTTTCTGTAGAATTCCTTAATTATGATACAGAAATCTTCAGGGGCTTTGTCCTTTACGAATTATACAGAACAGTAGAAGCAAATAAAAGCAAACCACAGGCACATCAACAACCACAGAAAAATTGTTCTACTTTACAAGACAGAAGAAATTTTCAGTAAATGTTCTCCTAGTCTTCTACTTCTTAGGCTAGGAGCTATGTGTATGACCAAGATATGAAGAAATCACTATACTGCTCATCTGGTTTAAAGGTATTCATAAACTTACTTATGGATTATGCCCATTCTTGTAGTGAAGACACAGAGAATCCTTCTGAAAAGTCAGGCGTTGTTCACTGATGCTTCTACAGTCTTACAGACAGAAATGGAAGTACTAACCCTCTCAATCCACCTCTGGAGTTTGATGTATCCACAATGCTGGATGGGGTTCAGGTTTACATGCGTTTATTTTTGCTAAGGTTTATTCCACCTGTGTTGAAGAAGGCTATCAGTTTTTGAAGACGACTAAAGGTGAAAAATGAAGCAGTGTAGGCTCATATATGAAGTTGGATTATGTAAATAAGTATTCAAAACATCTTTCTTGACAAACTTAAACAAGCACTGTAAGTTAAGGTAGACCTATTTTCCAATGAAATAAATCAGTTCCATATTTACTTCATCTTTTATGATAATCTGCCTTTTATGATAAAGTTTCTAACTTTCCAATGGCTGGACACGCATACGCAACCCTCAGGAAAGATGGGTGAAAGATGCAAGAATGAGTAGTTATGACTGAAAATATCAATCCACATCCAATTATTCCATTACTTATATTTTTGAATGAATTCCTATTCCATAGTTTCTCCATTAGCATAAAACCCCCCACAAACCACCTGAATAAGGCATTTCAAAGAATTTTTACAGTATGCATTTTGATTCCCTACTGCGTCATGCATTCTATAGAAAACAGTCTCTCAAATATGCTTCAGGTAGCCAAAACACTCAAGAAACTTTTCAATCATCCATATCCAAAGTTCGTAATTCTCCCTGTTTAATTATCCCATTGCACTGCGCAAACAGCAAGTGTTTTCCCAAAGTACCGGTCAAGCCATTTTGCAAATCTGCTGGCTCCTGCAAGTCACAACATAGCAAGCTTTAGTCCATTAGTATGACAGGTAGTGCTCTTACTAACAACTGCTTTTTACTCCCTCTGACAAATGTGCTCTGTGCCATGGCTGACGTTTGTGTAGTAATCAGGACTGATGGATAGGGACGCCAGTGCTGCCGAAAGTGCCCCCCATTTTAATGTGAGCGATTTGTCAAATGTGCTGCTATCGCACTGCTGTCAGGGACAGCCAGGAAAGCACTCTGTCATCTTTCCACCAACCAAGGTCACTTTGGCAGGGACAGGAGAACTCTCCAATGAAATTTTCATCTTTACTGGCTATGTGAATGGCCTGGTCTTCACAGCATTTAGTTTATTTTAGGCAGTCCTTAAAAGATCTCGCAAAATGTCCTTGTTACCAAATACTAAATTAAAGTACAAAAATAAAAGCACATTGAAGCAGAAGTTGCACAGCTAGCTAACAACACAAATTCGGAGTTTCAGAAATGCAGGCTTATGGTAAATCCCTGCTTGTCAGGTTCTCACAAGAGAGACTTAATTTAAGACTTATTTAACAATCCAAAGACTTTTGCCACCAGAACACCTTAAGATACAAAGACAACACAGTATGGAACAATGATTAAAAGATCGAAGTGACAAATCTACAAAATATGTCTGTGTATCATCGTGAAATTTTGAGTAAACTGGAGTCTCCAAAGATACAGAAATACAGAGAAAAGTAGAACCTTTACTCTCTACCATAGAAAATGTAGAGAATGGCTAACTGTTTCTGCACTAATTGTCATCTAGGAGCTCATTACAAGCTTTTTTTGCAGTATAGCAGCCTCCGATTCTTAAGCACGCCTTTTTTCTTTTTTTTAAAAATAATTTTTCCATTTATTTGTGCCAACACTCAAAAATATAAACACTCCGATGGGATTAGAGGCTTCTGCATTTTACAAAACAAACTATCTGTATCTTCAGTCACTTATATAAAAACCTGGTCTTCAGTGACTAAGGAATTTAAAGAACTTAGTTGCTGACCTTAACGCAAAATGTGAGAGAAAAGCTATACCAAAGGCATTTTTGAAGTAACAGCTTACTGGGGCGGGGGGTTGGGGGGGGGAAGTCTTTTACAGATCAACCCAGAATGCAATAGGTAAGTCATATCATTCCTGCCACTTAAAGAAGCAATACAAGTTTGTCCATGAGGCAGAATACAAATTGGCACACACACCCACTTGCCTACAACTCCATCCTAAATCTTGAGTATTTACTGACAAAAACCAAAGCCTGTAAGAAAATATCATTCAAGGTAAAAAGCCATAAGATACACAGGCAGAAAGGAGCTGTAATAACAGAAAATGAGATAAATCAAACCACGCTAATCTGTTGCCTACTACAAAAACCTGAATGGTGTGGGCAGCCCTGCGCAAAGTTGCTCTCACAGCTACATCCACCCCAATCCTACTGGCAACTATTTTTGTTTTCAAGGATTGCAAAGATGAAAGAGAGAGTCTAGTTCACAAACACTGATGCTACATCCTTTTTCGCTATGCAGTCCTCCAAAGCCCCGGATGAACCGACAACAGCTTAGAAAACGTCTGCTACTGCAAAGTCACTCTCAATGCTCCTACTCTCTTCCTAAACTGCGAGCACCGCTGAGTTGTTTGACAAAACCTTCACGTACTGTGAATGCATTATCTCTAACTTGAGTGAACGTTCATTCTATGACTGTAAAGCAAATACACATTTACTGTTTTAGTGACCACAGGAAAACTACTCTCTCCCTTTTTCCATGGCATATCATCACTGCACATCAAGAGAGACTCAAGGATTAAGGAAAAGGGATGTTGGAAGGTCAAGAAACCAGAAAAGGCAGATATCGTTCATATTTTATTTAGAAATTGATCTGCCCCAGGAATGCCTGTCTCACATGAAACATGTTAAAAACCCACCAGGACATTTGACTAGTCTCTCTTTAAAGGTCTCCTGCTTTTCTTCTGACCATTTCTTTAATAAAAATTTGGATCAGGCAGTGATTTCATCTCACTGTGAAACACGTAAACATGCCTTCTGTGCCAGAAGGCCTTTGTTTGGCTGCAAACTGTGGCTTGGCATTACTATAAGCATAGAAGGTAAATAACGGCTAAATATCTACCTAGTTAAGATTGTCAAAACCATTTTATTCTAGGTTAAATTTCTGGGAAGCTTCAGAAAAATGCAACAGCAGCATCTAGGAATATAGTTAAGGGAAAATATAATTTCTTGCAAAGGATGAACTCGTGCTGTTTCTTCTGTTGAAATCTGGCATACCTCTACATGAGAAAGAGAGAGTCATCCTGCAATTCTGGGTGAAACTTCTGCTGTTATAAAAGTTCATACCAAAACAGTCAATGTGTGAGACTCCAAAAATTACCACTTGTACAGGTACGGTAGAGATGGACAAAAGAAGAGCAGAAAGATACCCCCAAACCCTGTGTTCCTTTACAAATCTGTATCACCACATAAAAGTCAACCAAACCTTTGTGAAACTACAGTAACACCAGGCATGGGACAGAAAGGAAGAATATCTGTTCTGCTGTACTTTAAGTTGTGGATGCCCAGAAAATAAAAACTAAGAAAGCAGCTGCGCTTGAATGAAAAGACTTGAGAAGCAGCACAGGGAAAAAAAAAATGAGAACAGGAAAATAAAAACATTGACAGGTAGAAACTGCAAAAATCTAACTGCAGCAAAGATTAATGAAAGTGTGCATTCAGGATGTAGGTATGACTATGTATATACGTCTCCCTAATTTATAGGAATAGATATGCAAAGCCTACCATAAAAATGTTTCAAGTTGATCAACTGCAATGATGGAAAGCTTTTGCCAGTCTCAGTTTAATCTCTCCAGATCTCTCCTCAGGTGAAAATAAGGGTATCATAATCAGTTCTCAAACATAAGCACTCGCACAGATTACATTTGGACAATCGTATAGAAACATACACGGACACAATACGAACACAAAAATAAATGCACGCAGGAAAAACCCATACAGACAGAATCCTATGGGGAAGGGAGGACTTTGGAGACAGAACAGCAGCAATTTGAGGTCTAAAAGTTAAAGCGTTTGAAATTTTACCTGAGAACAATCCTAAAATAATTTAAGTTTCATGGTTGCACACAATATCAGTCAGCAAAATTAATACCTATTTCACACTGAGAAGTAATAAAGAATGTGGGAGCTTTAAAAAAAAAAAAAATTACCACACAAACAAAAATTATCTTCATCAAAACAAAAAAAAAAGAGCAATTTCTAATCTACTCTTATGCTGATATCAAGGAAACTCTTTCAGCATTCCTTATCAAATAGTAAATATTCATAGCCTCATTCTCACAGATTCCTTGCTAACACTACTCCCTGTACAGGTAGTCATAAATTGAACCCATGTATATCTTCCAGTTTCCTCAGCTAAATGCTTCATACTGCCTATTAAATATTTGAAGACAGTCTAGGAATTACCACATTATTTGAAAAACTTCAAGCTGAAACAACAAAAAATTTACTTTCTGAAAGATAAAAGTCAGCATAAACCAAAACTAAAAATGCTAAATTGTAACTTTGTACAAGATGAAGAGTTGAGATATACTTATGTATCAGTTCGGTCTATATTTTAGAAGGAACTAGATAATTATTCAACAGACAAAGAAGAGTTATTAAGCACACTAAATAATGGTAAAATGATAATTACGCTGGAGATTTGTCTTAATAAATGAGATGCGAAGGGGTCTTTATTATCCATCCATGTGCATGTAGAATTTAATTAGTTATCACCTATAAATGCTAATACCAGAGCTGCCAATCAATCTCCTACACAGTAATTGAGGAAACTCCCCAAAATACCAGAAGTGAATGCTGAAGAGCTCTTTGGTTAGAAAATAGTTAACCCAACAGCAATATGGAGAGAAGGAATTCCTCAGAGAGCCTAAAGAAAGAGATGTTTTCATCTCATTACACCTACCTTCATAATTATAACAAACTCATCAGCCTCTAGATGAATACCATGTATAATCATTTTCCTGCATATTTTCCAAAGCAGGAAACTTAAGAAGATATAAATGCTACAGACTAATTTAGGCTATTTGCAGTTCTCATCTCATCTTGAACTGAAATAAGAAGAAAAGAGGTATAGTTAAGCTAAAAATAACTAGACAGAGACTTTTGCTTATTTACTTACTGTAATCCTTGCTCAGAGCCAGGTAAGTAACAGGTTTATCCTTTTTAGAGGAAGGTAAATTTAGAGCATGGTTAGACTATGGTCTTTAAATAATAAAAAAGCAATGCAAATAACTAGGGAAGCTGGCATACTTCTAATCTACCTAAACGGCTGCTTTCATTAAAACATTTTGAAATACAGAAAACCAAAAGAAAAAGCAACCCAAAACCCCCACAAAACAAACAAAAAAAATTTGAAAAGATTAGCCCACCAAAGATTCATTTCACTTACACTAATAAGAAAAAAACGATCAAACTAGAGGATTACATTCAGCTGAACAAAATCAATCACACATGAAGTACAGTAATAACAATCAGGAAAATCCTGACCCACCCAGTGAAAGTGGAGCTCTGCCAGAAATACATTTCTTGGCAAGGCTCTGTGCCCGCTAATTAGAGACTGAACCATTTGGGGAAAGTTACTCTGTGTCCTCAGGAATTGATACAGAGCTGTCCAAATCCACCTACCTCTCCAAAAGTGAAATTGTGTTGTTACACATATTGGCACAGAATAGGATCGGGCAATAGCATCCAATGCGAATCAGGAGGATTACAGATGAACTGGGGGATAAAGGGTGGGTGTATGTACACATGCACAACACCTGCTTTGTATTCCCCCCAGAAAGGCAATATTTTTCTTCATTAGCTGACTGTGCTGGAGAATGTGCAAAGCTGCCAAACCTTTGCTTCCACAGTAGCGATGCTGTTCCATCGCTCCATATGAAGATCACTGAAGGAAATAATAGTCTATCCCCTGAATACAGCTATTTTTATTGACACATACAGAAAAGGAAAGCAGTGAATATCTATGTACTCATCTGACACCAAACACAAATCTCCTGTTTAATCCCAAACCTTTCGAATCTGGTTTCTTCACAATCTACCTCGCAGCATCATTATGGAACTGCAGGGAGGAGAGACATAAGAGCTATCTCGGAGAGTGGTCCCAGCAATGACTTGCTTAGACACGGCTCTACGTTCCCTGCTTCACACGCTCAAAAAGGAATTTCCTTCTACAGAGTCAGTGTGCACCACTCCAGTTAGGATCACCTGAAGATTTTAAACTAACTCCTATGAAAAGTGGTGTGCACCCTGATCCCATTTTGTAGTAACCACATTTATGCATATCTAAAGTCACCGGGGCAGTGGGAGCTCTGCTTCAGCGAGCCTTAAAATCTGGCCTGATAAGGAAACTGGTTTTTAACATACAAAATAGACTGAAATCTCTTTTAACACTTAATAGGCATAATGGGGGTCTTTCAGATGTGACATGATTAAGCTGCACACTGAAGGAGAATCCCGCTTTCTTGTTCTGCTTTGCGACTTAACAAACTTAAATTTCACATATTATGAAAGAAGTATTTAAAAATGCAACCCTGCCCCCAAATCACAACCAGTATTAACAGATAACTTATGACGGATAACAATGAGCAAACGCATACAGATAGAAGCAGTTAAAAAGAACTGACACAATCATTTGTATTTTTTGGCAAAATAGCCACGAAGTTTAACACAAAACAATTTAAGTTTCATTTTAAATGCTTACTTGCTTGCCAAAAGCATGTTTTACACAAACATTAAAGACAATACACAGCTTTGCAAAATAGCTAATCTGGCTGAAGGGCTAAATTTGACCTGAAATAACGGGTTGAAATCACATGAGTACAAAGATTTCATAACTTTTCTCTTTTTTTTTTAAACCGAAACATATGAGCATAGCAGGTGTCTCACTGTCCTTCCTGCCAGCGTGCTTTACACTGCCTTTGTGCGCTGACTGGTATGCTTGGAAAGGTCATAAAAGAGAAAGGACAGAAAAAAAAAGCAGAGGGAATATCTGAGAATATCAGAAAGCAACCCCAAGTGCTGACTCATGCTGTAACCATACAAAGCTGAAAAATAGGCCACCGCAGAGAAAACAATGGAAAGTCTGAAAAATTCACTGCCTTCAGTAACGTGTAAAATTTGTATTTGATAAAACTGCATACAAAGGAGGAGTCCAACTTTCAAGCAATGGCCTTAATTGGAAAATCTTCTGGGATGTATTCCTGTCCTTAATTCCTCGTGCAGACGACAGACAAGAGGAGCAGGGCGGCAGCCCTCTTGCCAGTCACCCTCCAACAAAGGGGAGCGTTGTTTCGACGCAGGCAGCCACAGCTGCTTCCCGGCGCTCTTGTGGGGAAAATTTCTGAAGATCTCAGTTCAGAGACTCTGAGCACCGATGGTACACTGGAGATACTACCTGCCCCCCGCTCCGACTCTCAGTGTCTTTTTAGCTGACTATTATTCTGTACTAATCAAGTAAAGCAGACTAATAACTTTCCTATTCAGACATAATTCATTATCCTTATTTACCCAAGCTGGCAAAATTTAGAAAGATTATTCCTTCCAGCCTTTTTAATTACCAAAATTCTACTTGCTTTAAAATACCATAGTCTCCCTTGAGTATTCAGCAGAGCTGAAGATCACCATGGCAATAAGAAAATGGTGCCAATGTTATCTTGGCACTGACTGTCTACAGATCTCAGGAGACTTAGCATAGGAGAAAATTGAGCTCACGTAAAAGCAGGAACTCACTCTCTCTAATGATTTTAAAATACCTTTTATTTTTGCTAATTTGATGCTTAAGAAGTTGAAGAAAAAAAACCCCAACAACCTTAGAAGCATACACTTCCCTAAACAGACAAAAAAAATAGCTAATGAGTTTACTATTTCAAGGTGAAATCCGCTTTACTTACACAAAAACCCAAGGTCCTACAGTTAGTAGCTGGATACGTGTGAAAGTGTTGTCAAAGCATTGGAGGAAAGAAAAACAACCCACATGAAAACAAAGTCTGAGAAAAAAACATTCTGGAGTTCTTCAGATCCCTTTAGGTCTTAGATTCAGGCATGCGAGGAAGCTTTTCTCTACAACCACAACACATGCGTAACAATGCCCATGTTTGGGGTTGGTGTGTTTGCTTTTTCTTTTTTTTTCCCCCCTTCCCTAACCTGCATCAGGGAGACAAGGGATACCTTTTATCAGGATTATATCAGTAACCTAATACACAACACAATCACACAAAACCTGGTAGCAATACAAATGAAAAGGAAATGTACTGCAGTGACTGCAGTACTGCTCCGAACTTTTAAACTAGCCTTTCTGTAAAAAGCCAATGCAGCAGGGGACTATCTCCCAAAGGCCAAGTACCATCCAGACAACAGTGACAACATATACCAGAAGAAACTACTACTAAGCCATGCAGGTCAAGATGTAAAAAAAGAGCACCTTCCCTTCAAATTTACCGTAGTGCCAGTACAACTGCAGGTTTTCTTTTTTTACAGTATCAAACCAGCCACTGATACCTTAAATTCTTTGGTAGTCAGCAAACAGGACAGAGGGGGAAAATAAACTGCATATCATCCCAATGCCCATACACACAAAAAGACAAGCTAATTTTGTACTAGTTGAAAGATGCATTCGAAATTTCACAGGACAATGCTGTACTGCAAACACCAAAGGAGGGACTTAACTCAGTATAGTGCTGAGCGACTCTGAATCAGCAGACTTCAGTGTGAAAAGAAAATGCCAGTTCCCTCGATTCTCATTTTATAAATCTGGTTTCCAATTTGCATGTACCACTCTCTCCATATACACACAGAATAACTTTGTAAGCGGTCAATATAAACTTGTGCTGACATTTTTGTTAAGGAAGTAAATGGAACATATTAGAATATCGTTTTACAAGGATGTTATTAGTTGCAGCAGTACTTCTGCTTAAGATATATTTTGAGGGAGCAAGGAGAAAGACCATAGCGGGGGGAACCAACAGTGACCCTTCCACTTCCTGCATTCCGATGGTCAGAACATTGGCATCAAGCGTATAAAAGCCATATGCGATGCCTGGCTTTTCCAGAGTCAGAAGTGTCTAGGATATTCAAATCTTCAATTTGAATCAGGTACTTGCTTCAGTCAGTGTCACTTGTGTCTTTCACAAACACCAGAGCTACAGGGCACAAATTCATTCACAAATTCAACTGAACGTTTTAATTAAAAAAGCAGACATTCTGATGCAGATAGGCTTTTTCTTAATGTAGATGAAAGGTTCTTTTTTCATCAGAAGGCAGGGAACGAATAAATATTAAAAAACTCTGCATGTGCCACCACACCAAATTATTGATACCTGGATAGCTCTAGTTTAATACACAGGTATTGCAAACACATCGTACAAAACCTGCAGTTTAGTACGGGTTTGAAGTACAATGCCAAGATTGCATAGAAAGCATTCCTACTTTGCAAAAAGGATATTGCATTTCACAACAGTAAATGAATTCAGATCATCATGAATAACACCAGTTCCACTAGTGAGGTCAAAAAAGGCTCACTGCTTATGCAAGCTCATGAGAACATTTTAGCAAAAAATCTAATGAGTTGCACTGGGGATAAGTATGGCTGGTAAGAGCAACAATCCTAAAGTGGCCGTAACGAAAAATGTGGTATCATGTTGAAAATTATTGGCGTTTGACATGGAAAAACATCAGCAGAGACTGTTGTCCTTTGCTACGCCAGCCTTAATTATCTAAAAGGTCCAATCGCACTGTTCAGCTAACTTGAAATCAGCAGGACTACGATTTGCGCATCACTGTGAAAGGATGCTTAGCTGGTCACCAACACACAAAAAAAATCTCAAGAACTAATCACCACTTCTTATTTAATAATAGAATTATAGTTGGACGGGTTATTTTCTGCCCTCAAAATGTATGCATTTCAAATAAACATTCCGGGAAGAAGCTCCCTCTTGAACCTTCCAGGATGGACTCTTCAACTGATCAATTTGGAACTGCAGTTCCTGCTGTTTAAAACACTGGCGGGTGGGAGGTAGGAGGAGAACGACACCTTTCAAACCGCTAGGCCTCCTGACATGTGCTTAGTAGATGTTTTCTGAAAAATAACAGAAATATCTGCTGGATTACAGTTAGAATAAAGATAATCCTGACTCAATTAGCTTCTTGGCTTTTCCCCCATGTGGTATGCCAGTATCACAAAATTGCAGGAAAGAATTAATTAATTTACAGTTATTTTTAGACGTTAAGCTCAACCTTTCAGGTTACTTGCCGTCCCATAACAAGGCTCTATCCTTCCCAAATTAGTTCTTCTAAGGAAGTTATTTCAGATGTGACCAAGACAAAACCTGTGATCCAAACAAGAACAGATCACCTTGCTTAGCTTAAATGTCCTATGCAGACAAAATTACTCAGCCAAGTACACACAAAAGGGCATAATCTAGCTCTTAAATATAAATGGATGCTGCAGGTTATAGTCCTCTGTGCGTAGCATTCATGCATTTTAGTTCTCGATTCTTCATTCAAACGCACTCAACTGAAACCATATTTGGAAATCTGTTTTTTGCCATTTGAAATAAAGAACTGTTTAGTAACAGAAATGTATAGAAAAATGTTAGCTGTAGAAAGCTCTTTGGGGCAGTCAAAATTTATTTTGGTTTAAAAGGACTAGGCTACTTTTTTAGACTTCAATCTTCCTTTTGAGCCAAACTGAAGTAAAATAAAAGTGTTACTGAGTCCAGACAGGGTCAAATTTCAATTCAAAAAACCAATTACTAAGTAGAATCAATGATCTCCAATAGTCAGATAGACTATTTTACTTTACTACGTTATAGAAACTAGACTGCAATCCTTCTTCTAAATTATTAGCCCAGGGTTTAACAATTGACCCCTAAACTTGCATGGAAGTTATTTCATTCAAGACTGTGCAATTCTTTACCTCTACGTTTAGCTACTTCCACCTTCCCCGAGTGTTTCCCCTAAGCATCGCATTTTTGTTTTACAGATTAAAATGAAAATACCGCATGCTTTATTAGGTTCAGCTCTCTTATAATTACATTTGGGCTAAGAGACCAATGTTGTTTGTCAATGTAAAACACAGCTCTTTGGCACAAATGTTTTATTTGCTTATTGTTTCCCCTCCACCTCTCTGGCATATGTCAAATGTTTAGACAATATGATCTTGACGGCAGATTAATGTTAGTACTTAATGTACAAGGTCAGCTTTCCAATGCAAAAAAGCAAACTGAGAAAATGTAACTGCTTTAAAGCTTTTTTTAAAAATTAGTTTAAGTTTAATCACAACGTACTTAAATGAAAATAAAATCACATTTGAAAAAAACAACAAAACCAAAAAAACATAAATCCATGCCGGCACTTTCCAGTTTATAGTATGTTCTAAAACAGCAGTTGAGAAGTACATAAACAAAACTATAGTAGTGTAGGTTTGAAACAAAAAATTGTGATGATAAGCCTCCTGTAAAAAAGGTCTTCTACTAGCTATATCCCTAACAAGCTGCAGCACTACAAACGACAATCCAGTATGAAATAAGGGTTTCAAATTAAAACTTGGTTGCATCATAGGAAGTAATTGAACTGTATTGTGCCCACTTGTGACGTATCAGTAGACTAGTGGCTGAACCTCACTGTTAGATACACAAAATAGCATTAACCAAATGGAGTAAGGCGAAAGGGTCCAAAGGTAACAGCAGCTAGATAATTCATGTATTTACCGGTCACTACATCCCTGAAAAAAAATTTAATCTTCAAACGGTCATGTTTCACTTCACTTATTCTTTTGCGCATGCACTATGCTTTGCACCTGTACAATGCAGACTCAAACCCTCCTTACTCTTGTGATGGTTATCATACACATCTTCATTCACACACAGAAGTGTGAGCAAAAGTCCTGTAACATTGCCCTTCATTACAATTTTGTCATTCAAATGAATTTTTTTTTGCAATACCTGTATTGCCAAACCTTGTTTATTGACCTCCGTCGACTGTATACTTGCCCCATCCCTGGAAACATTCAAGGTCAGGTTGGACGGGGCTCTGAGCAACTTGATCTAGTGAAGATGTCCCTGCTCATTGCAGGGGGGTTGGACTAGATGACCTTTAAAGGTCCCTTCCAACCCAAATTATTCTTATTATTCTTATTTCTTTACCGAAAGAGTGGTTAGGCATTGGAACAGGCTGCCCAGAGAGGTGGTGGAGTCGTCAACCCTGAGGGCGTTCAACAAAGGTCTAGACGTGGCACTCCAGGGCCTAGTTTAGGAGTCATGGTGGTGTTAGTTGATGGTTGGACTTGATGATCTTAGAGGTCTTTTCCAACCTTAATGATTCTATGATTCTATGAGTGTACAAATTAATTGAGAACTGTACGAGTACTGCTACTTACTGAATTTTTGTTTTACTAAGTATGTTCTGAAAGGATGTAGCAAAATTCAGAAATTAATACAAAATTTGAATAAAGAAATGTAATATATACTTCCTCATTCTATCATTATCATCTAGGTCCTACTGTTTAGAACAAAGATTCGTTCTGAAATTTAGCGGAACAAAGTTGTTTTCTAAAGTAAGCACATTTCTGTTAGTAGCCTCTTATTTCAAATTATTCATAAGCAAGAAGAAAACCCTTAAAATATTCAGATACTACACCTTTATGTAAGTAGGTTATAATTCGATTATTAACTCAACAATGCATGGGTCACCCCTTCCCACACATTTGTTCAGCACTTAACTAGACTTTGACCTAATGAGACATACGGACTCTACCCGATGTAAGTCAAGAAGAGGGTGGTTTCAGCAAGGAAAATAGTTTGCCGACAGATCAGTTGATTTGGTTCCAGCTATAATACTGGCCTACTTGTATAACATACTGTAAGGCATTTAAATTTCACTACTTCTTGTAAAAGAGAAGACAAGCAATCTATTTCACAATGAAGAAACTGGGTTACTGTTTCCTGATTTTATATTTTAAGTGAGCAGATGATCTAGGTGCAACTCTTACAGCGTATGAATTCGGGCTTTCTCTTTCCAACATTCATAGGAAGGATGAACAATTGTGATAGTCCATTCTAGGAAGTAGGGAATACAGAAAGACAAGGAGCTACCCAATCCCTTTTCTCCAAGACCCAGTATTACCAGTGACAGAAAACAGATCTAAGTGTGTGTCCACATGTGAGCAAGCATGCGTGTGTAACAACTGCAAGGCCCCACAAACTTAACCGAGGGAATACTGCAAAGATAAATTAATTAGTATTTATAGAGCACTCAATCTCAAGTGCTTCTGTAAAGATCTCTCTCTTTTGCTTTCTTGGGTTCTGTTAACAAACAGGCAGGAGGCATACATAAATACAGGTAGGACATAAAAAGCTACTCACATGACTATGCTGATTGCGCTTCAGGAAAAAGTAGTCCATTTCTCTTCTATCAGACCCTTCTCTAGCCCCTCTTACTACTCGCACGCAAGATCCTAGCTATTCATAATAAAGTGAACTGTTGTATTTACAGGCAACACTATGGTCGAACCAAACACAAACGTTGAAGAAAACAAAGA
>WAAD01017201.1:2180-18947 GCA_013389945.1 Fregata magnificens
GTAGATAAGATCTTGCTTAAAATGATTACAGGAGAGTGTGTGAATAAGATATGAGAAGCAGAGTCTTCTGCTTGATACATTGCTTGCTTCCTTACCAATCTAGACCAAAATTAATGTTATATTTTACTGTCCAATATCTATTGCAGTTCATTATTTCAGAGACAGTTCTGTAGAGCAATGAGTAAAAATAATTATAATTAAATAATCAAAAATAATTATCTGAATTATTTGTAAGATGGCAGTTAAGAGGCCATAGCTGGTTCTCTTCTATAACTGACTAACACAATTTAGTAACAGCTCATCCCTTAGAGGGAGGGTGCTGTATAAGACCTGTCTTTTACTGTTGTGTAGTGAATGACCTAACAAAACAGTAGAACACAGTGGTATGGAGTGAAACCCAATCACATTGGAGTTTGACTCACTTTCACTACTGGAAATACCTGCTATTTCTGGGAGGAAGGTGGAATAGCTGACTTCTCACAATAGATTGCAACATTGCTTTTGCAACTTTATTTTACTCAGATCACTGTATCCCACTGTAACTTGAAATGATAAATGATTCATGTTCCAAAACTAATTACAGCATTCAGAAAGTCTAATCATTAAGACAACAGAAAACCCATAGTAACTTTGGGTTGCTTTTGCTGCAATGCTGGTATTTTGAACTGTAGTTACCTACTACAGGATTACTATCTATCTTGGATAACAGCAAGGAGTTCAAAGAAAACTTAACCCTTCAGTGGTAAACTGTGAAGAACATAAGTTAAACTGATAAACTGTCTTATTTTGAAAGAAGCCTTCACCCATTCTGTGCCAGTTTGTATATTCATACAGTAGTATTTATTCAAAGACAGACTGGAACATTTCTTGTCCTACTTTTATATAAGCTTCTCTCTCTTCATTTGTCATGAGAGAGACAAGCTCTGGATTTTCACTAACTTCGCCATATGAACGAGGCTGACCAGCTACCATTAAAATAGGACCTTGTGTTTCCTGTTCTTCCTCTTGTTCAAAGTTGCTGCCTGCTACTTTCATTCCTGCTCTTCCTGAGCACTTGGCATCTTCTTCGGACTCACTAGTATCAGTGCCTGATTCAGGTAGTTTGCTTTTGACCCCAGGAGCCTGGTCTGTGCTAGACAATGGCTTGGATTCATGGATCAGAAGAGTCTTGATGATTTCATTATCAGTGACAGTTTCTTTAACACTTTCTTCAGTTTCTTCAGAAGCATTTACTCCTAATACACAATACAAAGTGTTAGAGGTATCAGATAGGTTACAGTTACCACCGGCATCCTACATAAATCATTTTTTCTACTCTGGATCTGTTTTTACCCACACTTCAGAATTCTCTTGAAAGTGCAGGCATTTCTGTTACTGCATAGGTAGAGCCAAAAGTTTCAGGACCTGGTACCTGACCTCTGGCTTTAGGAATGCTACCCAAGTCAGTCTAAAGACTAGTTTTTAGAAACTAAGATCTGATAGCCACTGGTGCAGAATCGAAGCATTACTCTATATTCTAAACCAAGCTCACTACATTTTCAATAGGAAAGCTATATTTAAGTGCAGTGAGACTGCTGAATTTAAGTATTTGCCTGTGCTTAAAACTTACCAACACTATTGTTGGAGGTTGTTGTTGCTCCTTCCACAGTGCTCTGTAACATCCAGATAGGTTGCTCTTTACTTGCTTTTTCTCTTGTTTTCTTCTGGGGCTCAGATTCTTGGACATCAATAACTAAGTTTTGGGTGTACATATTGCCAAAAGAGGAACTTCTGTTGGACCATTTTTCAGGTCGGCTGTGGGATTCCAGCACACGTGAACCCACCTTCTGATCAAAGCTGAATAAAATGTTGCCCATTTTGGACAGGTTAAATTCAGGCAAGAACCCCTCCATTCCCATTCAAAAAAGACCAAAAAAAAAAAAAAGCATGTTTTGTCAGCAGACTAGCTTTAACAAGTGCTGTACGTTAAAACAATTTGCATTCCCCATTACCTCATCTCAGAGGCAAGCGATTCTGAACCACTGATTTTTGCATGGTCTCTTCAGTAGTGCATTGCAGTGGATGAAGCACACTGACAGAGAAACGTTGCTTTCTCACAGAAAGGGCTATGAATATTAGCTGAAGGAGAGTCTGGAAAATTAATTACGTCTTAAAATAAAAAAGGTAGCAAAAATAAAACTATAGATGCATAACGATAATTTAGAATGCCTTAGATATGACAGGCTTCTTCATTAAGCAGCTGACAGTACTGAACAAAGCAGAATGGAGTAGAAAGTAGGCTGCAAGTTCAGTATTTCAAAGATTTTACAACTGGGAAGTTGTTGGGGGGTTTTGTATTGATCAGAAGTTCTAGGGTTATGTTTATACCTTTCTGATAATTCTGGTATTTCTGTTGGCTGAGGCTCCAGCAAGTCATATGGCAGAACAATATCTTCAGTCTCACGCAGTAGCACAAAGATAGGTTCAATCTGCTCATTGAATTTTGCTAGCAAGGTCTGAGCGTCGCGCTTCGGAAGTGCTGAGGCATCTTCCTCTACTTCAGTGTTACAGTAGGTGCAGCGGAAAGTCTCTGCAACATTATCCAAATTGGAAATTCTCATGTTCATAGGATGCCAAAGATCAGGAGTACCTTGTTAAGAAATCCACAGCCTGGACAATTACCAAAGTGTTCTGACTTCACTAGACTTTATCCATTTGCTCACATTAACTAGGGGAACTCAAGCTAAAAGGCAAGCCCTTTTTTNACCGATATTCACACGCTTGCTATGCAAGAGAGAAATGTCTATACTGGGGGAAAACGTTAAGTTGGTGAGACATGGAGTATCATCAGAGAGTAAGGTTTGGTTTTTTCTTCTCTGATCTCATCTTAGTTCATAATGTAAGGAAAAAAGACATTTGCAAGCATAAATAGCATCTGGTTTTAGTTGTTCAGAGTTCTAAAGTTCAAAAAGACTCATTTAGAGTCAAAGCATATGCTAAACCCCTATATGTTAAGCAAAAAAAAAAAAATTAAACCATATTCTATCAAAATATATCACCAGCCTCAATGTTTGCACTTCAGTAACTTGACAAAGTCCCTCCATTTAGAACAAAGGGGTGATTTTTGCTAACTGGCAGTACGCTAGCTTCACCTTTGACATTTCAAGTTAGTCACAGAGTAAAGTTCATTCTCCCTGGCTGTGGCATCCTTTGTAGGTACCATGACCCAGATGTCAACACAGTAGCTGCGCTCGATGTGTTGCAATATGATGCCGTTTTAACTCATTTTGAAAGAGTACTCTCTATTTCATTATTTTGATTTTAGAGAAGAGAAACCTGCAACCTCTGATGCCACTTCTGCTATGGATGTGTTGTGTTGCCCTGGCAGGAGCCTGAACTTCCCTGTTTCCAGCACAGGAATGACAGAACACCTCTCCTCTGCTGCAGAGCTGCAATACGATTATTACAGTGGATGGCTGCAAACAGCTTTATCCATCTTGTCCAACTCTTCCATCAGAAGAGCTGAACACACAAACGGATTAACTAACAAATTCAAAACAGAGTAAAAGGAGGACTGTATTCTCATTTCCATATGAGGAAGTGGGACTCACAAGACTTGGATGAGTAATCTTAAACTAGGTTAAGCGTCTTGTTTCTAGCAAAACTGAGGCCTGAATCTGATTCCCAACCCCAGCTCTTATATTCAAGATTATTCTTCCTCTTGTTTGGCCTGTTCTACAGAGACAGCTTTTTCTCTTACCCTCACCGCCCAGCTTCTCCTGTCCCAGGCCCTTGTCCACCAGCAAACAAGAAGCGTATCCTAACAAGCATGCTTTTATTGCAAAGTTCGCGCAGGAGCCATTTTTGTGCTATCAGAATTATTCTTTAAGATAAGAGCAAATAAGCAACATAAGCCACATACCTGTAAATACATCGAAGAGCTGATTGACTTCCAGGTCTGTGTAAGTGCTGGAGCAAGATGGACATTTAAAAGAGGACCTGGTAGTTGAATCCCGCTCATCCGCCTCTATTTTCCGGCGTATGTGATCCAGTTTGTATTTTATCACATCCACCAGCACCTTGTAATTGATGTAATAGTAATTGTGCCTTGTGCTCTTCCCGTTAGGCCCCGTTTCAACTCGCATACGCAGCTTCACAAACTTGTCTGCCTTGAGCGTGTTGAGGATAGTACGCAGTTGTTTACGTTCATACTTGAGCAACTGTAACAAGTCATCCTCTTTCACGCAGGGGTAGCGGATCAGTATATCGAGGGCCAGGGAGTACTCTATTCCATAGAAACCACGCACTATGTATTTGGCCAGGCGCTTTAGGGCTGCCGGGACCTCTGTGATAACGTTTTGCTCTTCCATCAGGAGCTGAACCACTGTCAGAAAGAGAAGTGCTGTAGAACAAACAGAAGGGAGGTGAGCTGCAGTGAACCTTTCTTAGGGCTCACAGGCAGGTGTAAAGCAAGTCATTTGCTGTGCTGCACTTCTGCAGGTGTCTTCACTGAATAGGTTAATGTAAAATCCTTAACCTGCATGTGGGGATGGGAAAGGTATTGATATCAAAGATTACCTAATCTTCAGGTATGATGATTACACCTGAAATATTCATGTCCTCTTGTGTAAAAACCCACAGAAGATATCTAGGAAAACGGGTTACAGAAAGTTCATAATAATCCTCTTTACAGAAGACAGCACAGTTAACTTGCACGTCTAGGTCTGCCTGAACTATCTGTTTTCATTCACAGCCAGCCAAGTAAGATCTGAAGTGAACACTATATACCTTCAAAAGTAAAGCTCAGGGCACAAGCTGGGCAACAAATCTTTAGCTTAATTCATAACAGTACATTAAATAGATGAGACTGTATCTCCCTTTGTGGCAAAGCCACAAGAGGTGTTTAAGCACCTTTCAGCTTACTCTTTGTGATTTTTCTGCTGGCTGCTGTGGTCAAACACCTAGAAAGCTGGGGCACAAGATGCTCCATCTTGTCTGGTACTGTCCTCACTCCACACAGGGTGTTTGGAACTGTGCCTGCTTGTTCCACCATACTAAATCACCAGGGAACTTAGAGCAGAACTTTTTCCTCCTTAGCACTCTTCTCCCCTGTAGAAATAGGGCTTCTGGCCATAACCAATTCCTAATCCCATTAACTAGAATGTAACTGATTTTAATCAGTCCAACTGTCCTAACTGTTCCTTATTTGTGAGGAGTGGAGAGAGGAGAAAAAAATTGAAGTATGTTTCAATAAAGCCACATCCCAACTCCTTTCTTTGAGGCCTGTTAAAATCCTACAGTAATATTTGATACTGCAGCCTGTAGCCAGGTTGCTCTGCAGGGAACCATGCAACGTGCAGCCAAATAGTGCTGGTGTAGCCACTGGATCAGAAGATGGGCAGGTAGTGGGGTGGCATGTTATGACATGGTACATTGCCAGCACTGGCACCCACTACTGAGGGGCACCTTGCTCAAGTCCATGTAATTGCGTATTGCTACATAGAGCTTCCAGGTGACCTTCATCAGAAATCCTAGTTAAACAAACAAAATTATTTGCAGTAGCCTTGTAGTTGAGCCATAGTTAAATTGGCATCTCACAGGGGAAGCACTACCTTTTGGTTAACCTAAACCAAATGTAAACCTGCTGGTCTGAGGCTGGAAACCCCAAAGGCAATAGCACCACACTGGCCTAAATTTCCCACAGGAAGAGTGGGGGAACACTGGAATAGGCTGCCCAGGGAGGAGGTGGAGTCTCTGTACTTCAACTGGACAAGAGCCCGAGCAGCCTGACCTTGCTTTCAGACTAGTTGTGCCATGAGCAAGGGTTAGACCAGATGGCCTCCAGAGGTCCTGCCTAAATTCTTCTGTTCCATTCCAAGAGAGTTAAATTTAACCATAGTAAGGAGAGAAGCTTTGGGAATGTAAGTCAGTTCCTTGACAGTCCTCCTCAGACTGCAAGAAGAGCATTTCTAAGATTTTTCAAAAAAGCCTTGAGGAAGAAGCAATTTTTTATTATTATTATTATAGTTTACTCTTTCACTTCTCCTTTGCCCTCATCCTCAAAAGAGGCTTAACTAAACAGTGCTCCTGACTGTCACGTGTTAACAGGGCAGCATAGCTGAGCGCGTGACTAGACAGACAATATTCCCTTCCCCAGGCAGGAAAGCACAGGACCTTGAGGTTGTGTTCAACAAAGTCTCTCAGAAGCTAAATCCTGTTCTTGCTGCCAGTCAAGTCCTCGCAAGGGTATGACACACTGTCTGTGTACATGCGTGCGAATGAGTCTGTGGTGGGACGGGGCATAGTCTAGTCAAGAGTCAGGAACTCCATCTGCTGAAATGAGAAGAGAAGTTTGAAAAAATCTTTTTTACTGCTATCCTATCTCCACCTCTTTCCCTGACGGATGAGCTACCTCAAGCTGCCAGTGCATTTTCTGTCAGATAAAACCATATGCAGACCTACTGGATAACAAGTTCGTGAGCACAGTGGCTATCCTTGAGCCACTCGACCATGTTTGTGCCCCAGCTGCACTCAGCAAGTGATTTTCCTTTCCCCATCTGCAGCAAGGGCTTTTTGCTCTTAGAGCTGAGTAGGCTTTCCTTTGAAGTCAGGATAAGGGTATGCAAATAGCCGAGAAGCTTCAGACAGCAGAGAAGCTACCAGTGTGCAGAACAGGTTAGATTTACTGCTCTTGACCCAGGGCTACAGGCTGGATTCCCACACCCACTCTCCGGTGCATTAAACCCAGTGACACTTGAGCATAAAACACAAGATTTCTAGAGGACAGACAAACATCAGACTTCTTCCATGGAAAAATACACTAACTTATGCTAAAGACTCATCTTCCTTCCTCTTTCTGGCCTCACAAATTTGGAATTTTCTGTGCAGTGGCTTATACTCAGCAGGAAGGAAGGATGGACAGTGTGCTCAGCCAGCCCCAGCTCCAGAGATCAGGAGCTTGGCTTTGAGTCTCCTCAGGCTCTGGAGAGCACCGAGCCTTGTCCTTCTACACCATGGGCAAGTAGCCCATAGAACAGGGGCACTGTAGCCTCCAGTACAGGTCCAAAGGAAAGCAGCCATCACATATTTCTGTAACCTGGTCCAGCCCCACTGAGGAGTGCTAAGTGCAGCCTCAGCATCTGTATGAGATACAGTACCAGTCACATGCATTAGTCTGGGCTAGCATCTCAGAAAGGGCTGAGGTGTGGATTAGTTTTATACAAATGCCAGTTGGATTGTGGCACTATTAAAAAAAGAACAAAACCACTTCTGCATCTAGTCCTTAGATAATGGGGGCAGAACCCTGACACTTAAAGGACTTAGATTAGGAGCAGGTCTCATGACTGTTTTTTCTTACCCTAAGTCAATACAGAATGAAATAGTTTCAAAGGGAGTGTGATAAGTAGGTAACGCGATTAAGGAAGAAGTAGGACCTGAACTATAAGCTTGAGGTTTGCTGAACTATCGATTGTCTGGATGACTCCTTAGCCCAGACTTGCATTGCGTACTTGCATCTCTAAAGCAAGCAGTACTCTGAAGTGCTAGGAAGTCTGGACTGCACTGAAGTGCTTCCAAGCGCCTTGATGTTAAAAGCTCTTCAGGTCCAGAGTCTTACGACCATGTAAGCTACTCAGGGAAAGGAGAAAAAAAAAAACCACAACAAAAAACAAACAACCCCCCCACACACCACAACAACAACCACCCCACAAACCAAAAACCACCCACACAAGAGAACCCCCCATACATACACACATAGTGTAAATATCATGAATATATACTGGGAGAAGAGTGAAAAGCTTTTTTCAACAATAAATCCATAGAACCCACCATCCATTTGCAGTGGAAATTCAGATCTGCGCACGTTTGATGCAATGTAAAAGGAAATGGCTTTCTTTTACAAAAATGAATTTGCTGAATTTGCCCTGAATAAAGAACATTCATGGAAAATACAAACCCCCTGAGAAGTGTTCCTTTAAGCTACAAAAGAACCAAAACTGCATGTATTTTATAGTGAAAACTACATAAAATCAAAACTGGGGAGGAAGCTTTCTCTACAGTGCTTTGGTATATTTGAGGTTGTATTTCTCCAGTCCATTTTGAAAAACCTCTCCGTCTTATAATTGCCAAATCTGAAGTCTTGCAATTCAGGAAAACTGCTGCTTTTTAAAAGCTGTTAGGTAGCTTTCCATTCCCAGGCAGCAGTTCTCCTTTAGGAGGAGCTTGAGACCACCCTTATCAAGGAAAGGAGGAGGAAGAGGAGCAGCTCCCTGCGGAGAGAGAAAGGCTTTAAACAGGAATCTGCTCTGCAGCTGAGCTACGGTCTGCATTAAGGAGAGAGGTATTTTGCTACTCATGCAGATTTTTTGTTTTTCTTTTTTCCAGTTGATAGCGTGTATGGACAAGATATCTTACAAGTCACAGTCTAGCTTCTACCTTTAGCTGCTTTTAAAGTACTTATTTTTATGAGGGTGGGAGCAACTGTCTTATTACATTGATTATTTTTAAGATTATTTAGTAGCTTAGATGCCCAAGAGGCCCTTCTGCTTATAGTTAATATGGAGCCATTATAATCTTCATTAATGAAAGAGGAATGCAATGCTTTGTTTTCCCCATAAGCAGGAACTACCTTTAGGATCCTCTTTTTGCTTGGGGAAACCTATACAGAGTTGCTTGTTCTGTTGGCAGGCAACTATCAGAAGCAGAATTTCAAGTTAACAGGCATCCTATAGAGCAAGTTCTGCAAGGTTTCTCTGAAGCCAGTTGCTTAACAAACGTTTTACTTGAGCTGCCTGAAAAGGCAAACTACCCATCTCATATTTTAAAAGATACTAAATCAAAAAGACTTATTAAAGTAGTCTTTTGTCAGACTTCATATAACCATATCATTTGCAAATAGGTTAAAAACCTTATCGTTACCTCTCTTGGATAGGCAGAAAACTTCAGGCTGACACCATAGAACAATCACTCCTTTCCTAAGAGCTCAAAGTAACTGCAAAACAAGCTTAAGTATTTCCCAGCCTTTTCCTAGACCTATCTGTGATAAGCCCTAATTATCACCCAGCTGGAGCAAGAGAGTCCCCAAATCACATTTCATTAGCAACTGAATGAATTCAGCCTTATATACATTGCATCATGATAAAGTTATAAATCTTATTGCTCAATGAAATCCACCTACAACAGGCAAGGACTGAAAATGTAAATGACTGCAACCTTTGATTAGTGTTTCCATTAGCATGACTTTAGAAGACTGAAAGTAACATAATAATTAACTCTTTTTTTGTTGTTGTTGTTGCAAGCCAAATGTTTAGTATAGGTAATTTACATAATTTGTGTTTAGAAGCTTTAATAGCCAAACAAACCTGGAAACTTGAATACCTTGCAAAGAAAAAAGCTGGAGTTAGTATGTTTACTAGTTTTTGCATTTTTACTTACTAAGCTTTTTAGGTGGTTTATGTCTTCAAGAGGAAACAAAAAGCAATTTTTCACTTTATTTCTCTAGAAGATGAAGTTATGAATACTATTATTTCCTTTTATGGGGTAGACATCTGTATTTGAAAACAATGTTGAAATCAGGTTGCCAGATGCTGCACAGTCCAGGGTTAAAATGCTGAATTCTGTTAGGATTGCAATCATCATATTCCATCTCAAATCCATGTGTCTTTCATGTCTTTTTTTATATATGCACAGTGGAGGCTGGTGTTTTGTAGTGATGTGATTTAGGTCTTCTTGGTACATGTTGCAGCACGTATTGTGCTTTCGTTGCAGCTGTTTGTTGCTGGAACTCTGACTTTCCAACTTACCTGGCACATGGGTCCGTGGAGAGCCCCAAAGGTGCGGGAGCTTGTCTGCATAGGACAGGTTGTGGGACTGGCATCTGTAAACGTCACTACAAAAGGTAGTGCCTCTGAGAAATATTCAATACCAGAAAATAAACCTCATATTTTAGTAGCTATAGCAAGAATTTAGATTTCAAAATACTTCAAAGGCTTGAGACTGCAGTTTAGAAACTGCAGGAACAGGTGACTATCAAAAAAATCCCTGAGATCAGCTCTGCTCTTGCTTGTGATTTATAGTAGCAGGGATCAGTTTCTTGCCTTATGCTGGGAAAAACCCTGCTACTACTCTTTTTCGTTCCATTAAATAAGACACTACTTGGCAGATACCCATAACAGAGAACTATAATTGGCATAAACCTTCAACTGCAAATTTAAAATGTCCACACAGGTAAAATTAAGCAGATATACCTCATTCCATTTACTGGTTCTTGAGTATGCTCCTTTGTTGCCATGTTACACTAGAAAATGCAAAAGAGCAAGACTACTTGCTGGTACCTGTTGGGTTTAGTCTGTGGGAAATGTTTACAATGAGTAATACACGTGGGTTTCCTCGCCGAGTGTTTTGAACAGGGAAAGTGTCGTGTAACCTCAGTGCTGTCGTGTCCTCAGCCTGCATGTGGAGGTGTGGAACCAGATCACAGGAAAACACGAAACAGCTTTCTAAATTAAGGAGAGTGATGGTCTGGCTGGTAGCACCACTTTCAGAAACAGGAAATCACAAGCACCTGTGCAGGCTGCGGCTGACCACACCAGGTTGTTTGGTAAAGACAGTTAACCTCTACGTAGCAGAGGTAAATCTCCATGTAGCAAAGGTACTGCTCAGCCAGGTGTCTGCCTGTTTGGTGGCTGGGAGGCAATTCTATATGGGCTCATGCTGTGCTCCCTTTGTCCTGCACACTCAGAGCAGGAGCGAAAATCAAAAGCCAAAAAAAAAAACCACCCCAAACCAAAAAACCCTGTGGTTTGAGCAGGTATTTCTGCCTGCGGGTAGCCCTGGCACTGAGGGCCATGGGAAGCAGGATTCATGCCGGTACGTTGTTGTGATGTTGTGTAACAGAGACATTATTGAAAGCGGGAGCTTGGTATGGGGATAGGCAAAGTCACCTGGCTTCGTTTCAAACCCATCTGGGTGGCTGGGGCATTTATCTCGAGTGGTATGGGCGTGCACTGCACTCGCAGGCTCCTTGATGAAAAGGAGGCAGATAATCAACTGAGCAGTCTCAGGTGGGAGAAGTAAATATAGACTCTGATCAGAGGTTGAAGGAGAAAATTAGTGGGTCACTGCTTTGTGGGGCAAAGGTATAATCAAGATCCTCACAGAGCAAATGCAGTATGTTTTACCTGTTGGCAGAGCAGAGGTTGGTGTAGATGGCCTGGTGGGAGGTTGTGATGTGCACCTTGGGCAAATGGGAACTGTTATAAGTTGCTTTATTGTCCTCTCCAGGCCCAACAGCTGCTGTCTGCCTTTCCCCAGACAGGCGCGTGGAAGCTACGTTCTGCCATATCTTATGTTCTCCACACCAACTGATAGCCAGCCCTCAGTTTAAAAAATAAAATCTCTAGCTGTCTAGCTCATACATTCAAGCACTGCAAAATAAGAAAACACCAGGATCATAGTAAGTGCCCACATGTAACCTGCTCCCCTGTGCACACAGGGCTCTTAATCACACAATCACCCCTCTCCTCTTTTTCCCCATGCTAGCCTTTTCACAAAGTCTCTGCCTCAGCCAACATGTGGGGTGTTAATGCTCAGCACTCGGTGTGTGGCTCTGAGCCCTGCTTATTTTGTGAACCATCCAAACCTTGCATTGAGATGATTTGTTTTCTTATCAGTCTTCCTATGGTACTCTCCCTGTATCACCTAATTCCACGATCCTTGAAGGCATGGTGGTATTGAACTAAATAAACTTTGAGGGCTTTAGACCTCTTTTTGGATTAGTTTATGTTGTAATCTTCCCAATATCTAGAAAGATAGAGGATGTCGTGCCTGTGTTACATATGGAGCTCTGAGTTACAGAATTTGAAACCAACTTTGCCAGATAATTTTGAGAACCTGAACTGAGATGTACGAAAATAGGATACGTCTTACAGTACTTTATGTGATTGCAGCATAGCTCCCTCCGTCTTGAATGCAGTTGTGATTAGTACTTCCAAAACACGACCATTGGTATCACAGACAGAGTACTCGCCAAACACCACAACCTGACGGGTTGCCTGTGCAGCACCTGGCAGAAATGGGGAGAGAATTCAGTTGTCCCAGTAGGTACTTAGACCTGCCTGGTCTGTAACGCCATCCTTACTGTCTTGAAAGCTGGAACAAAGCAGAAGCCTTTTTCCTTTATTATGCCATCCTCATTCATCACAAGAACACAGCCTGTCCTGTGCAGTGAGTGAAACAAGGGATCTCTGTAAAAGGAATTTTGGAATCGTACAAAGAGACTGTATCCCATCCAAAAAGAAAGGGGAATGAGTGGCTGCTAAGCTTGTTGGCTTCTGGACGCTTCACAGCCTTAATATACTTATTAAGTAACTTATCCTGCTTTTAAATCTAAAGAATGGTTGCTTGGGATAATAAGTATTTTTAATTCAATGGTTTTTTTCTTAGAGGATCAGTTTAGATCTACTGTCTCTCAGCATACTTTGAAAAAATGTGGTAACAGCAGTTACTAACCACATAGGCTGCTGCGGGTGGGGAGGCACATTTTGGTTGGGGTTTCAGACGACAGCAAAGGAATGCTTAATTTAGAGAGTAATGGGGTCAGTAGAGGAGTATACTGCAGTTGCTAGATCTTCACAGCCTGCCACTCTCAGCTGTCTTCCTGTTCTGTTTTACCTCTCTTTCCTCTGACATCTCCTGACACTCCTCTGGCTCCTGCTCCTCTCTTTTTTTTTTTTCCTCCTCTTTCCCCCTCTCTGTCCCAGTCACATCTACTGCTTTCCCCCACCTGGTTCATACAGAAGGCATAACTTCTGCAGCTGGACGTGGCTATCTTAACAGAACTGTTTCCAGCTCTCAGGGGATGGTGCATGTACACCTCTTGCAGGAATGCAGATGTAGCATTTTGTGAACTAAGTTGATGCAAATTATATGTAACTACTCAAAGGTTTAAATACCGGTGTAATTCAGATGGTGGGTGTAGCCTGAGAAAAGGCTATGTCTAATCCAAACACCTCCAGATACCTGAATTAAAGCTCGGCTTTAAAAACAAGATGGCACTTCAGCACTTTGCTACAACTCAACGCTCGTGATCTATTTTTTTTACTATAGACAAAATTTTTTTTGCTTCTCTTTCTCAAAGAGATGAATTATTTTCACTGAAATGTAAAGAGGGAAAAGTCTAGGGATGAATTTTTTTCTACATTGGGTATCTGCCTAATAGAGAAAGCTTAGCAAGATTAAAAGAAAGACAAGACTAACAGTGGAAAACCTTAAGCAAGCCTTATGACTGGAGTTACCTTAAATACAGAATACCCAACAGAGGCAGCCTCACTACTGGGATTCTTCTGTTGCTCGTGCATAACCCTTGAGCTAGGAGAACAAACTTTGCAAAACCAATTAGACTGAGAGGTTGTCCCATATACAATACTATAATTCAGAGCTGATTCACTGTAGATCAGAAAGTGTCCTGAGTACAGCGCTTCTCTGTACGTAAACAGACTAACTCCTTTATAATTATTGTCCTCTCTTCCAAGTAACAGTGTGGGAGCAGACTGAGCTACAAAACACCTTTAAAATCTTTGATACTGCAAGTTATGATGCTCTGGAAAACTGGTAGGGAACAACTCCATGGTATCCTTGCTTCTTGATCACAGTATTTGGCCAATTGGTATGTTGTGTTTCCGGACTCTTTTAACAGTCAAAAGCAGCTTCTTATAAAACGCATAAGTATCTGGAGATTTCTTCCCAAGGCAAATTGTGGTTTCTGCCACCACTTTGATTGAGCATTATTCTTCTGGCTCATCTTGTTCTTCTGGTGCAAAGGATGAGAGGTTTTGCTGCTCGGAGAGCTTGGGTGTGCCTTGCTCACCAACACTTCTGGTCCTCCAAAAGCAGAAGAGAGTACATCTGATGATCCGTGGCATAAGCAGGTCATTTGCCTGCTGTTGCCACTAAGGTGACATCCAAGCTTTAGAGCTTTTTTTTTTGCATTTCTTTCTTTCTCCTTCCACCTGTAGCCCAAAGAGCTGGCTGCGTGACGGTGGGACAGGTGTTTGGGCTGGGAGGGATGAGTATTTTGTTGTTAGTTGTGGTGCCTGCCTAAAGCTCTCAACTGCTCCCTGTCAGTCCACAGTCCACTGTGCCTACTTGCACCAGCTCAAGTCTTCTATTTACTCTTGCTCCTTTCCTTGCAGATACTTTCCAGGAGATCTGTGGGCGCTGCTCTGGAGTTTTGCTTCTAAGCAAAGCCTTAACTTGTAACTGACTCTAATGCAAACTCACTTGCATGCGTGTCCCGAAACTACTGCTTGATTTTGATAGAATCAAATTCCTGTCCTGGATTCTCCTGTCCTCACTAGCTGCCAAGTTTTTGCTTTTTGACGTCAGAGATGTCATTCTTCCGTCCTCTGAAATGGTATGGGGCTTCACTGCATGGGTTTCTTAAGTGGTAGAGGTGTAAAATTTTCTTGGCAAACTGACATTTTTTGCATGTAAATGCCAGTGCCCAAAGGCTTTGTCTTTCCTGTAATGCCTTATTTCATCAAGTTCAGAATAAACTGGATTAACTCTTTGTATTTAACAGTAAAAATCTGCTGGAAGCTGAAATACTGAGGCTGTTCTTCATAGAACTATGCAGTAATAATGAAAAAAAGTATGTTTGTCTTGTTTACATTTTTTTTTGCAACCATTTTATGATTTTTCACAACAGAACTAGGAAAGCTGTGTAAATCTCTTATTTAAACTTAAAAGAGAAAATACATATGGTTACTTACTTGACCTGGGGAAAAAACAAACCTAAAAAAAAAAATATCAGACCACCCTCTCAGTGTTTGTGAGGTACCTCAACTATTTGTACAGCAAATGAGTATGAAGAAACATACCTATTTTTGTTCTTCGTGTCTTTCTGTTAAAAAAAAAAAAAGCAGCTAAATTAAATCCCAAAGTTGCAAGTAGTTGTATACATTTCTTCAGTGAAATGGCCTTAGCTTCCATTACAATGCCTAGGGCAGCAGAAGGGGTGGGGTGGGGGGCAGCAAACTGATGTTAAAAATAGATGTCCCTATCTGTAACAAGAGCAAATTAAACTTTTTGTTGGACTTGAGAAAACCTTCAGAGAACAAGTGCTTTCAGAGTTGACAGATGAAGGTTAAATCAATAAGCAATTAATCACATTCACCACTTTTTCTATATTAAGGCAGACACAGTAAGACATAGTTGTTGGGGGTTTTGTTTTTTAAATAGCTTTGTTTATTTTAGTCAATAGCAGGCATAGGCATTCAGGCTCTGGACAGACATCCACAAGATTTAGCTGTGCTTTTGCAATTGTAAAGCAATTTCCAGTGTGGAAATGTGGATTGTCTTGCACAAGGGACATACCAAAAGCTCTTTAGTTAATGACTGTAAATAGTCTACGGTGCCTTGCTCCGCATATGCTGAAGTGGGACAGGACTAATTAAGCAAGTAAACTTACTACTTATTTTTAAATGACAAAGTAATTTGATTATGGCTGTTATGCAACTAATTCCAAATAAATCTGAACAACCCCCTATCAGATTAAGGTGCAAACTCACCAGTATATGATGTGCCCTTCACGGTACAGACTGTAACATTTGACTTGATTTAACCATTTTATATGAATCAAATGTCCCAGAAGCTGCATTTCACACTATACATGCATTTTTCCCTAATCTAAATCATGCTGCTGTGTTGAGTTGGGTTTACGTACGTTCAATATTCATGACAGAGATTAAAAATGGACTCTGGGAGTACAATCATGCTAACATGCTGCTTCTTGCATGCTGCAGTTCAAAAAAAATTAGATATACAACTAGACTAGCCCTTTTTTTTAACGTCAGTTTAAATAGCAGGATGCTGGTTTCTGTGTACTCTCAATGTGTCAGTGCTTTACATCCCTTTGAATTGCTTCTTGCTGTGCTACTACAGGCATTGTTCTAAGGCCTAGAATATAATTTTCTTCAACCAGAAGCCATGTTTCTTTATCAGCTGCTAAGGTTATTTGGCAAATAGCATTCCTTTTGTCCCTGCTACTTCCGGTGTTGATGGAGGGAGAGTTGTTAGTTTGCTGTAAGCTGGTAACCTAGTTACTGAAACAAGGGAAGATTAAAGGTTATCTTTTAATATTTCTTTTAGAAAAGGAAGCAATACTAAATAAAACTTAGCCAGCCATACTTGGATGAAAGTTGACTTTGCATCTCAGGTTTATGGGCAATGCCTTGTTTCCCCTTCTGTAGACTTCTTAATGTTAAATTTGCAATTATTAAAAAAAAAAATCTTATAGTAGCCTTTACTCTTTGGAACAGAAAACTATTGTATCCTCAGTTCTGAGCTTCTGCACTACACTAATACTGTCCTGCATGCCCTGGCTATCAAGAATCCCATTGTGACTGGATGTCACAAACTTGCAGGTTTTAGTTAGAATGCCTTATGCAATACTGTCTCTGCAGACACCAAAGAGACAGCAAACACTTCCCTTTTACACCAGTGGCAAGTTTAAATTCATGGCTCAATGGGAATATGAATAGCACCTCTTTCCTAGGGTGGTTAAGAAAAGATTACGAGTGAACCACCATACATAGCAGCCCCTAAGCTTACTCTCCAGCGTCTTCTCTTTGTGTGTTATAAAACACAAGAGTTGGCACTGGAAACTAGTCCCAGCAATGCAGCCAGTGACATAGATAAAACTACTGCCTTCTACATTATCTGCTTCCTAGGATATCAGGGTGCCTGTACTTCTCTCTATTTCTGAAGGATCTTTACTTTCTTAATTTGAAT
>WAAD01017207.1:4689-35172 GCA_013389945.1 Fregata magnificens
CTTGCATCACAAATTTGGCAGAACAGTAGACAGGTATCTAAACTGTCAAAATATAATTTACTCTTTAAATGCCTGCAGTAGTATCTTTTCCTAGTGCTGATTGCTGATCTTATTTTGCACTCTGGTGTCAAATAACATCTTTGGAATAAGAGAGTAAAACAACAGGAAAACTCTGGTAAATCATCATAGCCCTTAACAAATGCAGTGCTTCAGGAAGATAAGTACCCTGAAAAAAAAATCTTCATTCTTGCTTGACACTTCTCTATTTACTTTATTCTTTTTATGAAATTGTCACCATTTAATGAGCAATTATGTACAATATTTACTTGAACGGTGAAGTGATCTCAGTGACTTTAATGCAAGCATTATTCTAAGGGCTGCTCTATAAAACAAAGAGAAAGTACTTCACCTCAGGATAATGTTACAGGGAGAACTTCAGACAGCAGAGTTAAATTTAAAAACAGTGCTCTTACAAGACCTAGCAACTTGCAAATTTATGATCAGATCTGGCAGCTCTTTTTCAGACCTGTTCACTGGACAGAATTCAAATGGTGTGATAATACCATACATTTTAGCAGAGGTTGTAAAAATTAACTATAAAATAAAGCACAGAATATATCAGCTCTATCTTCAGTAGTTCCACCTAAGCATCATCAGGATAAGATGGAAGAGTAGATTCATACTCTTTAGGCATCTCCTTACTATTGTAAATATAAAACTCCTTTATCTCCTTTATTTCTTCCCCCATTATTTTTCTTATACTTTGTTGTCAATTCGATTTTTACTACTCCAGTACAAAAAGTGGATTTGATACAACTATGTTTTTATAATATGTAATATATTGTGCTGATATTTTTTCTGTTACTTTATTGAAAAAATAATACATTTCTACTAATAAAAAGGAAATATTAGGCTAGACAGGAACTGAGGCATGTTTTCCTCTTATCTGATGATAGTTTACAGTAAAATTAAAGCACCTTTATAGTCCATGATCTAAACAAACGGATGACAATGACATCAATAGTTACTCTGCGTAAGAGAGTTGTGCATGAGAGGGCTCCCACTGCTGCATCCACCTTCACCACACAGCTTGGGGAACCAGTTTAACCAAGCAACATGGACAGAGCTATGCCAATACTAAAGATGGACTTGACAATAAAAAAGATATTCCACTATTTCGGCTAATGAAGTTAAGCTTGAGTCATAAGAGAGGGGCCATAGAAAGTAAAATCTGAGATAAGTTGCTTGAATATCCCTGACAACCTGATCCAGACCCTACCAGAAGTTAGAGAAGCTCCTGAGCAGGAGTTGGCACCTATAACTGATGCAAGACCTTGGGCCAAGAGGACTACCAGAAGGGTGTAACGTGCTGTGTGCCCCACATTCTTTTCTTTGCTTTTTGATGTTAGACTTGGTGCAGTTATCATAGCATAAGGACACAGGCAAGGCAGAATTTGTGAGTGGAGATAATATCTTTACCAGAAAAAAAAAAGGTGTATTTGGAAAAAGAAACTCCTTTTCAGACACAACACCTTTTTTTGGGAAGACCTTCAGGACAAAGTGGTTGTGCATTCAAAAGTATACCTACTGTTTCTAATTATCCTAGGTGGTCTTATAAACAGTGTTGTCGATAAAGCTTGCCTTTTCTTACTAAGATATTAGGAATATAGCTGGTACCAAAGGCCTGAGAGCTTCCCGGCAACAGAAAGTTCTGCCATATGCCACCAGTCACCTCAAGTCTCTGAAGCCCAGTTTTTTTCTTAACAGAATATAAAATCCATCGCAAAGTTTATGCACATGGGTTGAGTATATGTTTCAAGATGTGTATGTGTACCTAGGTATACACAAGCACCTTTTGAAATGGTAGCACTTCATTGAAAGGATTCGAACAAAGGATAAAAAGAGCCAACACAAATAAAAATGTGCCTGTGAAATCCCCAAAGTAGGGGTTGAAACAAATGTTTTAGTTAATGCTCATTCTCAATTCTATATTGCACCAGACAAAATCTGTTTTGGGGCCAGGTAAAAGTTAGTTAAATAGTCATTAGTTTAATGAAAACTTTTCTCCTCAAAGAATCAACAGACAAGGACAAATTGCAAAGGCAGTTGGAGAAAAAGATTTACTTAGGGAAAGTGATTTGAAAAGTACAATAAGAAAGGAAAGATTCAAACTTGCCTTCCAATACTTTTTAAACACTATCTCTTTTTTCAATGGAAAAAGACTGTTAGTGATCTTATCACTTAATGGGGCTGGAGATAAACTAGGCAAGTGAGATATCTCCTAGCTCTGCTATCATCACTGATCTCAGTTGGCCTTCTATCCTACACTCTTCTAGAGGAACTGAGGGTCACCTCACTGTGAGAAATCTTGATATGTACATCAGACCCACGCATTTAAAATCAGCTGCAAAAATACATATGACTATTTTGTTGCTGATGTGTTTGTTTATCAGTCAGAAATGGCAACTCCTCAGTAAATCAGACTGTATGTTGATATAGCAAAAAAATTAAAATACTGGGTTAAAGCAGGTTATAATTTACACCTCTCAAATTGTGTAGATTTAGTAGACCAATTTTTTCTGTATGTAATTGCCTGCTATGTAGTCACTCCAAGGCTGTAATGAGTCCAATCTGTTATCTTCATCCTATGGTTTTTACTTTATGACTTGGGAATGTTGATTGGTTAATACATTTTAATTTTTTCTCTTTGACTGTACTCTGAAGGAAAGACATAAATAATTCCTTATCAAGAATCTGGTGTCTCCCTCACTCTCCTTAACAGCAAGGTCAGTAGCTAAGGACCCATCTTCCCTCCTTTGATGTCAGTCTCTTCTAATTTGTGTGTATAAAGTTTGCATTGGCTCATAGAAATCAGAAAATTCAATGTATTAAGTGTACACAAAGTACTAAAGATTTGTAAAGAAAGAATATTTACAGGTTAAAATTTACTTTGTATTTACTTGTTTTGGGCATAATTTCTAATTAGTACAAAAAATTATATTAAAAATTTGCATGATTAGCTATTTTTAGTCTTTAATATGAATGTTTCTCTTTGAACTTTTTTTTTTAATAGACCGTTCATTTTTCTACATACCACATATAGTATGCTATGTTCTAAAATGGTATGGTGGAATGTGGAGAATTTTGTTTTGGGGAAATAATAAATTCCTTTGGCTCTGTACAAAAGGCTTTATTCATCCCTCAGGTGCATGATCATTATCTGGGTCTATCTTGGCTTTTCCCTTAATTTAAACGAGAGCCACCTACTGTAAATCACCTTTTTTTGCTTACAGACACATGTGCAACATGTAGATGTGCAGCCTCTTATATTAAAAAATGTACTAAGATTTCCTCTTCTAAAAAAGTTATGAACAGTTAATTAATTCATGAATGAAAATGAACACTGATTCCAATATTAAACAGTTTTTCTTTGCTGTCAGGGTGAAATTCAGTCTAACCTGAGAAGAAAATATGAATCTTATTGCAATTTCTAGTTAAGTTGTTGAAGCTGCTATGCCAGAACATCATGTATGCCAAAGCACGTTATTGGAGCATCATGTGTGCTTAAGGGACACGTAGCATGCATTCTCAGCTGCTAAATACAGATAATTATACAATGCTTCCTAACAAAATATCTATTTTGTACTGGTTGGAAGTTCATCTCCCCACCACATCATAAGCTCATGGAATCGTGCCTCTGACCAGGAACCATACTTATGGAAAAGAATAGCGAGTAAACCTCTTACAAAGGGCTTTTTCATGCACAATGTTTTACTAAAAACCATATTACACAGATAAGTGATACTCAAACACGCATACAGGCTGCTGTTTCTTTCCTGTCTAGTGCAACCACTGCATTAAGCTGAAAAGCTGTGCTAAAACTCAATATGCCTTACTTGCAGCCACAAGGATGTTCCCTTTCCAATCTACTTGTGCATTAGCATCTGTGTGAGTGCCTTTGGGTAGGCCCTTGCACTGCTCTCTGCATTCTCACTTTCCACAGCACACCACTATGGACAGTCACTCTAGCTCTCCATCTATCCTTTCATCCTTGATATTCAGGGGAGCCTGTGCAGCATGCAGTTAAAATGAAAATAAAAAAAGTGTGTCTCTCCCCTGCTCCTGCTGAAGTAAACACCAACTTTGTTCTATTGACCTGTAACAAAAGGCAGAGGTCAGAAGGACAAAATCCTCTGAGATGGAGTCCATTTGTGCAGTGTGTAAAATGCCATTAAGTCTCATTGACCCCTCCAGACTTTTCCCAAGGCATTCGTCATTAGCAGCAGAGATCCATATTTAATAACTGTTTAAGTGTTATTACGGTATTTCTTGAGATACACTGGAGAAAAGTATATATACTGAAGAAAATTATTCACAGCATTGCATTAGGAAACCATCTTGTGTTGTCTTATGGAAAGCAATTTATATATAGCAATGTTACAGTGTACATTACTGTACAGAGCATTACTACATTACCCAGCCTTGCTTAACACCCCAGGCCCAGAATCAGTTTGGCCACAATATCCTAGCGACTTTGGAGTGCTATATATGAGACACCTCAGACAGACCTGTCTTTCAGAAAGTATTCAATCTCTGCCATGAGCACACATTTTGGAGGACTGAAACGGACATCTAAACATCGAGACCCAACAGAGTAGTCTTTTAGAAAACTTTGGCCTTCGTGAACACTGATGTAATTCAGGATTAATGCCATTGAGCTGAAAAGATTACAATAACAAAAGAGCAATATGAGATTGGACTTAGGCCTCCAAAGTCTAAAATCTCCAATATATATTGAAAGAGAAATAACTTACTCCAGCATTTGGAAAATGGGGCCTATTGAAAAGCATGAAACCTCTAAAATGTTATTTGAATGCCAGAAAAGTAATACTTTAAAAAGCCAAGACAAAAATGCCAAGAGGAACAGAAAGGAGTGAGCCAGAAACGCTAACATGTTCATTTCCACCCTGCCTGCGAGCTGGGTGAGACCCACAGCTCCACGGGCATCTCTGGGTATTAACTGACGGACAGTCCCTGCCCTCAGTGATGCAGGTGTCATCTCACCAAATAGAAATATGTACGTAAGCTGGACTTAAAATAAGGTTCCTAACTAGAAAAAATACCAACTCAGAAACATGCGCCTTGTGACGATACCTACATTTAGCTGTGACTTTGTACCCGCCCAGCGGAGGGTCGTGGCCTTCCACGGCATCAAATCCTGCTGACACCAGGACAATCTCTGGATCAAACTCATTGGCAGCTGGCATAATCACAGTCCTGTAGAGTGAAAAAACCCAACCTGTTAAAAATTAAAAGAACTTCTATCTTCCTGATATAAATTGCCACAAACTAAAAAATCCACAACACAAGATATTTTCTTTCAATTAAGCCAATCTTCACGGTAGCTGTCCAAAACCAAACAAAGACCAAGGCTTCAATTAATTTCTTTCTATAGTCACTCTCTTTTCTTTTCTATGATTGAGGGAAAAAAAAATGCAGGTACATGTGAAAGCCTCTAATATTACATACACATCTGTGCCTGTTTTATCCTGCTGCCTATGAAAAGCTGCCTCTTCCAGGGAAGTGACTAATGGTTTACAGAGAACACTCAAAGCCTGAGTGGAAACCCGGACTGCTCCAGTTAGTGCGAACTTGGTGTAAATTTGAACTATAAATTTCTTTTGGGAAAATGTTTGCTTTCCAAACTTTTTTTTTCTTCTCAACATTTTTAAATGTTTGTCGAGGTGGGGGGTGACTCTAGCAAAGGAAAAACATGACATTCCCTTAATCAAATCCAGACTATGTTGTCAAGCCTTTCCAAGGTCAAGCATAACAGGAATGTGACAACCACAAACTAGTGACAGCAACCCCTGCTGGTGTCAGGAAGATAATTCAGCCCTTCACAGTCACAAAGATTCCACTTTTTTAACCCCTTCCTCGACAAACTTCCATGGGGATATTTTGTTGCTTTGCTTTCGCTCTTCTCCAAACTCAAAGCATTAAAGAAGTGTTGAAGGAGAAGATAAACCCCTGCATTCTGGACTCGCAGGTGCCTTCCTTCAGGCTGACTTTCCGAAGGGAAGGCATCAGGATGGCTTTTACACTAGTGCAACAAATGCTGAGCCCATAATGACTGTGCTAATTCAGGGGGACATCACTAACATTAAAAGGCAAATATACAAATGAATGTTCTGTTCCAAATATATTAACTCAAGGAAATCCCAGTTGGTCTACGCTGGTCAAAATCTGAAGACCAATTTTGTGCATGTGTAATACTATTTGTCTTAGCTCAATATTTATTTATTTATTATTTAATTAGCTTAGGCCAAAGAGATCGTATTTTTGTTGAAAGATTAAGGTTTTCTGTGGGGGAAAAAAGCATATTAAAAATATTTTCACAACTCTCTAGGTTTTTCTTTGGTTTAATTTTTGATCTGTGTTTTATAAACTTTATTTTGTTCTGCTTTCGTCAAAGGTAATTTTAATATTAGGAAAGTGTTCCTTTTACTTCTAAGTCAGAGAAAGGAGAATTTAGACTAAGTAAAAAGTCTTTGTCAGGACATACAGCATTTCAATGAATATCATTTTACATTAGAAAAAAAGGATAGAGGCAACTTCATTTTTCTGGTGATTTTGCTGAAATTGCACCATGAATATCTGCAGGTAGAGTGATACAATTTGTGAAATATTTCCTTTTTTACATGTCCTTAGTAGGCCTCTACTGAAGTATGGATTCCAGTATTGAGTATTGCACTTCAAGAAGGACATAGACCAACTTGAGAGAACAAAAGGAAAGAAAAAAGTTCTAAAAAATGTTACCTAAGTGGATAAAATGGTAGAATTATAATTATTTGATTTACATAACATGAAAGTAAACACGATAAAAGTCGACGAATATGTAAGTGGTTGTTGCAAGAGGAAAGAAATAACCTGTTCTGCATTTTCAGTGTGGATAGGACATGAAGTAGTTGCAGCAGGAAAGCTGTAGTTCAGACACTGGAAAAAGCTTTTTAATAGTAAGGATACATAATCATTTAAATAAAATGCTTAAGAAAATTGAAGAGTCTCCATCTCTTTGCGTTTTTTATAATAGGTAAAACAAATATCCATCAAGCTTGCTACAGGTTCAAGCTGACATAGCCTTGAGGCAGGAGGTCAGATTACTTCTCTTCTAGGTCTTTTTCCTGTAGTTCCATGATGTATAACTATATGACACACAAAGTACACATATGAATAATTACATTAGACACCACAGTGACTGAACATTCTTGCAGGCTAATCTCCACAAAGTTAGGGAACAATACCAGGAATAAAGATCTCCTATGCAACCACATCTTATCTTTCTTATGTACATACCTTCTGATACTCTAATTGTATGTTCATTGTCGGAAGCAACACATACTTCCCAAACTTCCCCACGTCTGCAACACATGTGGCACGGATCCTGATTAGCGATGAGGACTGTGGCTGATATGCAATCTTGATCTGTCCCCATACCACCATATATCTTATACACTGAAAGAAGGAGGGATCCTATGGAGAACCCTCCCTATCTGCAGCCACTTGAGCTTTTGCCCTCCTCCTCTCCATTCACATTTCCTCAAACTCAAGTCAGGCTCTGTTTTTTATTTCTTCATGTCAAATAAAATGGCAGCACCACAGAGTACAGCATAGACAATGCTCAGGAGTGAGGGGATGGAGTGTGTTCAGTGCAGACAGAAGCTCTGGAAACTCAAGTTGCTGAGCACTAACAAACCTAACCAGGCTAACACAGAATGAGATTTTTGAGAGTCTTATAATTTGGAACATTGGGAAAATCTTCCACACATCTACCACATTTCAAGACCTTGCTCAAAAGCGTAAAGATGTCAGCACATTTTTTATAACTTGGGCAAAACAATGCATTTGACCCTTAATCTTATTCTTAGAAGCAGCAAAACTTGTTTAGCCACAGTTTCTTCAAAATTTTTGTCAAATAAATATGTCTGACATGAAAACTGCCAGCCAATACTGAAAGCAAGGTCTTTCAACACAAAGCACCAGGAATAGCTATTAACACCATCTTTAATAGTACTGAACAGGAAATAGTAGCGTATTCATAAATCTCTACAGAAATGATATATAGAAATCTCAGCTAAAGGAAGGAGAAGGCTGTAATGATAATAACCGGAGGTGGCATTTAGAAATCACTGTTCTGTTACTGTTTTCGGTATTACCTGAATTCACATGACTAAAATAACACCTAAGAGGGTTTTTCTGAAAGAAAGAATTTTTTCTTTTAAAAATGTACACAGTGTCTGTTCAATTTCACCAGAAGAATAGCACCCTACTTTTGCTATACTACTGTCTCACAAAATATGACAGAACTTTGCTGCTGCTACTCTGCACACTATGTACCAGAAGATCTAACCTATGTGCCCATAAGACCTGTGTCATTGTTCATTTCTCTTTCATCCTCCATAATACTGAGGGACTTGGAATGTCAGAGCTCATCCATCTTACACTGTTCTTGATTTAATACTGAACAGAAACTTTAAGGATTTTTCTGTAAAAAAGGCTTTATGGAAAATGTAATACGTTTACTAGGATAGCAGGCTTGACTCTTCTCTAAAACATCTTGGGGTGTCCGTGGCCCTTGTTACAGCAGCCAAGACTACTATTTGGTCTTTCAAAAAGATAACAGCTGCAAGTCTTTCAATTGCACAGAGGCCCATATAGACATCTAGTTCCTAAATCTCTAATCCAGTCTTCCTCTACATTAACACACAGGCATTTAAGGTTGCTCCTCTTTTGAATAACTACTATGAGATCTCTGCTCAGAGAAGAGCAGCTTAATGTCTGGAAAACATCACAGCATTTTGTTTTGGACTTTGTGTAGGTACGACCTCTCTAACCTTTGTCTTGCCTCGGCAGGAACTCCTTTATGGCACAAAACACACATGTAAATTCCTTCACAAAAGTGACAGGTACTTTCCTATCTTATGAAGTTCTATAAGGAATCATATACATACATTTTTAAATATGGACTAAATTTCACCAGGACATAAATAAAACCTTTTGGTATTTGCCACCTCTCAGGCTTCAGTGCCTTCATTATCCCTGAATAACTGCCTTTAGAAAAATGTTTTGAGGTTGGCAGCTGTAAAGAAAGCCTACACAAAGCACTAGATTCCATCCCTTTTTTTATTTGAGCAATGTGAAGCTCACTTCTCCCTCATAAACAGGCTTCTCCTACCTCAGGACCGTGAGGATGGTTGGACAGGCAGGGACAGCTCCTGACCTTTCACTGTCTCTTGGGAGTAGAGAATCATCAGACCCTGTATCTTACTCCTTTCCCATCTCATCTACACTCTGGAGGGCACAGCAAGGTGTAAGAAAGAGAAATCATCCATCAACTGCCTCCTCAGGAGCCCCATAACCACAGCACTTCCCTTCTCAATTGCCTAGGAACAGAATCCTCTGAATCAGATCATAACAGAAAATATGCCTTTTTTTTTAAAGCATACAACTAGCATTGGTCATACACTAATAGATATTCATGTTAACCTTCCCAAATTCCTCAGACCAGCCCTATGCTCAGAAGTCAGGCTGCAGCTGGCAGGATTTGTTACGGTGCGAAGGGTCAAAACTCTGCTCATCAGAAATCCTTTGCAAGGGCGCATAGGCAGCCTGCACTCAGACCTAGGTGGGAACAGTTACTATCTTACCCACAGCAGGAGTGAGCAATATGATTTGGCTTCTGGCCATGGGTCACCAGAGAGGTACAGACTGGGGACTGGCAGGTCATCAGCTTCCTGCTTGAAGCTAGCTGGGCTGCAGGGGTTATCAGCAAACAGAAGTTAATGCTAGGATCCTTCTCCGATGAAATGAGTAGTTTTTGTCAGAAGAGAAGTGAATTTTATTCTTCCACTATGACTCACACTCTCCTCTACTCCCTTCTCCAAAGAAAATAAAACACATAAAAGAGATATTTATTTTCTGTGATCCTGAATCATATAGAAGCATAAATATTTGGTATACCTTATTCACCTAATGATGACAGCAGAGTTACAGGGGCATCTTACCTGGCTGACTGTTTCTTTCTTTTCTCTCACATTTTCATTAATAAACACATCAAAGCCTGAAAGCTTGAGCAGCTGGATCACAGGAGTTATTTATCTATGCTAAACTTTGTGGTTACAATGAAACTGTGTCCTCCAGCCCAAGGTAGTGCAGATCCTCCTTTAAGTCTGATGGTGCTGGGAACAGAGCATGTGTCTGGGAAGCTGAAAAGATTCCTTTTTGTCCCACTAAGGAGATTTCCCCAAAGAATTAATATGTTCCATTTGGGTATGCTGCTGTCTGCAGAGAAGCCAAGGGATGGCTTCCAGTTGGGTGTAGTCCTAAAGAAAACATCAGGCATGTGATCCTCCCCTCCCCACCAATCTGAACATCAGATGCAAGACATTAAAGAGATTCTACCAAGGGACTCTGTTCCTTTTATTCTTCCATTCTATTTTTGTACATTTAAAGCACATGGTTAGGATGCTCCCAAACATTTGTTCTCCCAGAAGGGATTGCAGAGAAGTACCCAACCCAGAAATGACTCTGCAAGTACCATCACACAGAGCTGGAAATCTCCAAAGAAAGTTAAGCTGATGCAAATAGCTACAATTCTTTTGCTGTGTTGGTGATTTGAAAAGGAAACGAGCAGGAATACTAGCCCAGGACAGTAATTTATATAACTGAGAAAAAAATCCACACTGTTCTAAAACTGCAGATTGGAATGGCTTAGTAACATAAATTATTTGTGCTTTTGCTAAAATCCTCCAGTGTTTTCATCCAGCGATCTCAAAGCACTTTCAGAACACTAATAAATGGAAAGGCTCATATCTTCAGCTGGTATAAATCAGTATAGCTGTTTCTGATTGCATAGTCCTCTAAAACAAGCATTTTTTGTACCCACTTCACAGATGAATCTGCTAAAACTAAAAGCTGGTAAAAGACTTGAATAAATTACTTAGCTATCCCTGGAAAAACCTCGAAAAAAAATTGCAGAAGACACAAGAAGTCCACTACTTCAACTAGTAGAAAACACTGTAAAAGCACTGTTATTTATTCAGTTATACCAGACCTGTGTTTTGCAAGAAATATATATACAATACATTAGTGCTATTAGAGTGGGAATTTTGCCACCAAATGGAGAGCCAGTCTCTTGTTTGAAAGAATGTAGGTCTACCTAGAGTTTCTCAGTTTCACATCCTGCAAATAAAATATTGTTCCAAACAATCACTGTGTTGTCCTACCTTAAAATTACACAAGTTTAAGTATGCTGTTGAATGGACCCTGATATGAACAGATCACAAAGTATTTAAAAGCTTGCCCCGATAGGTATGTGGAACTTATGGTATCTATTATTTTTATGTGTTGTTTGCACATATGTTTTAATGTAACACAATATCAAGTAATGTCTATCCTCACAGAAAGCTACATAGCATTTCTGTACAACTATTGGATAATTATTTTTCTCTGTATTAATTGAGTTTATACTAGTGTCTCTCACTAAAATTATGGTTTACCTTCATGACATTTCTTTATGCCAGTTCTACTGTCAGCCCAGGTTCACCAAGGCCAAACCTGAGAACTTTCTCCCAAAACTCCTTGCTGACTGTCATCTGACCATCAGCTTTGTCCTGGGCTTATCCTCCAAGGTATGCCTAAATTCTGCAGATTTTATCTGTGTTAGTTTCTAAGTTATATCTTTTATATAAGTTTTATCTTTATAGCCTTTATTTTTATATCTTTTCTTTTATCCTTATAGGTTTTCTTTTTATATCTTTTTAATAATTTTATTTCTTCTCTATTTTTTATAAGCACAGTCAATATTCTTGTCCTTACTTTTATTTTACAGTTACCTTATTTGCTTTCTGGAGATACAAAACATTTTTATTTTAGTCTTCAAGGGGCAAAAGGTACCACATCAATACAAAATCCTCACTACTATAAATCATGGTCATTTCACTGGGATTTACACATGGTATTAAATTTAAGCACATGCCAAAGTGTTTAAAGGATCAAGATCTTCCATGGATGGACCCAAGTTAGTAATTTCAAATGTTATAATTGTAGGAGTATCTAAGTGCCACTGAATGAACTAGAAGCACCAACAGCTTTGCTTTTTTGCTTTTTTTTTTTTTTTTTGGCTTTTGGAGACATTTTCAGACCCTAAGGCTATTATTTGTGGGGTTTTTTTAAATGAATAATTATTTTGGCATCCTGCATGCAAGTTTCCTGAATTCTATTACAGCTGGAATTGCAACATCTTAAGCACTCAAAAAGCGTAAGAAATATTGACTGCAATATCTGCTGATCTTTCCATTTTTATTATTATTTAGAAAGGTGGTTTCAGTGTAATTATAAGGACTCTTCTACATTTCATCTACAGTATGCCTCAGTCAGTCTCTGAACTAGTACAAAAAGAGCCAAAATAACAAAAAGTTAACAAGCAGGAAAAGTATGAGAAAAATATAACTTTGTGGTTTTCAGAATTCACTTAAAAATTAATAGCATAGTCAAAATTATCCAACTTCTAGAAACATGGGCAAATGCACATACACACGTACAAAGCACATTCACATCCGTATTCAGAATTAAGTAAAATTCAAAGTTCAGTGGTATTAGGTAAAGAGATTGGCTAAAAATTATGGTAAGTAAGCTTGCTCAAAGGCTATGGGTCTAAGTATCTCTCAAATGATTTTATGTTGAAAGAAGAGGTTACCTTGGAAGGATCAAGGACTTCCAGCTGTCCAGTATGCAAATATAAAGCCTTCTATGGAAATATAGGCCAAGATAGCACATGCAATAGCAGGATATCTCCTTACAGAATATTTTTACACCGAAAAGTGACTGAGTAAAAAAATCTGCATTTTCTGTTAAATGTTCCTCTGTCTTTTTAAAGTCTTATTTGTGGAAGCACTGGCATGATGAAAGAAAAATTTACTATCTTTTTACCTTTTATTTATTTCTCAGATCTCAAATAAAGCTGGTTGGTACCGTGCCATCTTGTGCAACATAAATAAAACTTATTTACTAAGTTCCAGCTGGTAGCTAAAAGACTGATGTGGCTTCCAAGAGCTATACAACTGAAAATGATATATGAGAAGGAGGAAATAGAGGTTTAATTTGCAAAGATGGGGCTTAAAATAAAACACAGCATGACTTAAAATAGTATCACCAACACTGAGAAAGTAAAATGCAATAAATATGGAATCCCACCATTTTAAGTCAATTATTTTTCTATCAAAGCCATTCTAACATGTATGGGGAATGGTACTGACACACGCATGTACACTGCCAAATTTTACCTTCAAGTATTATTTAAGATAGCATTTAGCTTTCATGGTGTAACATGTTCCTATCAGAAAAATGAATTTGGTGCCCATTTCTTGTTATTACTTTATTTTATGAAAAAAAAAAAAAAAAAAGAGAAAGTACATCTTTAGAAGCTTTTCTGCCATAGATATAATAATCACATTTGGGGGTATTCCAAGTTTTCTGTTTTAAAATTTACATGGCTGTCTTGAAAACATACTGCATTTCTATCAAGCCTGAGTACCCTACAGTATTTTCTACAACAAAATAACTATCAGTTTTGCCTAAGTAATTTCTTTCAGCAGTATTTTATCATAAAAGTCAGTGGACTTGGCATAAAATGTTAACATAATAAATTAATAATACTACCAAAACAGTTCACGGCTCCCAGTAAATCTTATTACATAGTAATAAGATTGCTCCTAAGAAGACAAAAGTAAGTGTTATAATATCATACATAGTTAAATACAGAGGTAAAAACTTGCCACAATGTGTTGCATTTATAGAGTTCACAAAATGAATGATAGCATGGTATCCTCTCTGAGGAATTTCGTATGTCTATGAAAAAGGATATTATTTTGAGTATATTCTGCCTTTCAGTGTATTTTTAGAGTACTCGCCACTTTTAAAATTACTTAGTAATCTAAGAACAGTATAAGAGAAAGGAAAGCATAGTACCTATTTTACTTACACTCCACAGGAATAGTGGAATTGGGGAAAAGAAGGAAATGGTGTTGTTCTGAACAAACAAAAAAGACAAGAGGGCTCTGGAGTATGAAGTTTGTCTCTAGGTCCAAAATCTACCCTCCTCCTTCATGAAAAAACTTTAGAAAAGCTTTCCAGTTTGGGCATATAGCATGCAGTTTGACCAACAGCAGGAATGAGGAAAATACGCTACCTAAATTTTACTGCTATTGATGGTACAACAGCTCAGTTTGCAAATTTAACAATCTGCTTATGTCACCCCTGAAGTGATGACTAGAGAAGTTTAAAGTAGTTTTCAATTCTTGCAAAATTGAGATGTGGGGAAGAAAGGAGGGTAAATCTTACAAAAAATGCCTGGGGAGATGAATTGGAGGGGTTGCATTTTTCATGGGAGCAATAGGTTGAGTGGATAAAAGATACAGAAATCCCTTGGAAAAATTACTTTTACCACAAAATTTGCTAAATTTCTGAAAAGTGCATTTTGCCCAGAAGGGGACTTTTTTCCTTTCCTTTTAAATGAAAAGAAAACAAACATTTTCTAGAAATCAAATTATTCATCAAGGTCACGGCCATTTGCAAAAGCATAATTTTTCACATGCTGTGTTCATCAACATGGTTGTGAATACAAAGTACATGAAGTTGTCTTTATTTTTTTCTCAGAGGTCTCTACATGTTCTCTCTTGCAAATGCTTTCTTGCTTTGTCTTGTATTTCCTTCTGTATATTCATAACTACTTTTAAAGTTATTTTCTCTGTGTGTGTTTTCTGTCTTATCATTAAATAGAAATTTCACAAGTTTCTGGATAGCCACTATTATTTTATTATATATTATGTTGTCACTATTCTTTTGAAGTTGTGCTATTCAGATAATTGCTCATATGGCTAATCTCTTGTTTTTCAGCTCTTATGAGGTACACTTTCAGGGGGAAGATACAGACATATGTCACTTCCTCTTGTTTTTTGCTGAGGAACAACATACACCGGTAGAAAAGGAACATATAGACATTTTCTTACACCCAAACCAAATTAACCAACAGGAAGTGTCTCTGATCTCAAGCAGAAAGATATTGATGCTACAGGCAGCAACAGTACCCAGCACTTCTGTATTAGTAAATACAGGCCTATTTGTTTGTCTCACGCTTGGCAGAACTTTGTCATTGGAATTGGGGCCACTTTACCCTACCCCATTGCTCTAGTGTGTATTTAAACAGACCATTCATTCTGATAGCCAAAAATACCGCATCCCTCATATAACAAGGTTTTATACAGTACCGAAACATCAAGTCTTCTCACTGTACCTAAATTGAATGCCACTAAATGGAACCCATATTGATACAATTTTAGTGGTGGTTTAGAGAAAATATTTATAGGTAATGTAAGGTAACCCAGAAAAGAAGTTTTCAATCCCTGCCCTTCCCACCCCCCTGCAAAATTGTCAGAGAGAAAGAGAAAAGATAGTTGTGGGAGCAGGGGGAACGCTCACACTAAAGCACTAATCCCTAGGTACCACACAGTGTTAGAAACGACAACTTTTTCTGGTGCAGTTTCAGCTACTGTTTGGTTAGAAATGTGATCTGATGTTTGCTCTGGGTAGTTTGGAGGAATCCTGTCTCTTTTCCCCTCTGTTCCTTTACACTCATTTTGCTCAACAAAATAGAGGAAATATGTCAGACTCCAAAGACTGAGAGAATTGGATGTCAGCACTTACAAATTAACTGAATTGAACATGACTAGAAGGACTCCACTCACAAAGAAAAGTACCAGACTTGTTCAGGGAGTAACATCAGGTAGGTTAATGTTTTAAAATATGAAACACTCTCCTGCAAGAGAGTTACACCTATAACTGAAAGGGTGAAGTCAAAGAAAGGACTGGAGGGAACTAAGGCTGAGGGAAATATGAATCATAGAATCATAGAATCATAGAATCATAGAATCATTAAGGTTGGAAAAGACCTCTAAGATCATCAAGTCCAACCATCAACCAACACCACCATGACTCCTAAACTAGGCCCTGGAGTGCCACGTCTACACCTTTTTTGAACGCCTCCAGTGTAGACGACTCCACCACCTCTCTGGGCAGCCTGTTCCATTGCCTAACCACTCTTTCAGTAAAGAAATTCTTCCTAATGTCCAATCTAAACCTCCCCTGACGCAACTTGAAGCCATTTCCTCTCGTCCTATCGCTAGTTTCTTGGGAGAAGAGTCCAGCACCCGCTTCACTACAACCTCCCTTCAGGTAGTTGTAGAGAGTGATAAGGTCTCCCCTCAGCCTCCTCTTCTCCAGACTAAACAACCCCAGTTCCCCAGTTCTCTCAGCCGCTCCTCATAAGACTTGTTTTCTAGACCCTTCACCAGCCTCGTTGCCCTTCTCTGGACACGCTCCAGCACCTCAGTGTCCTTCTTGTACTGAGGGGCCCAAAACTGAACACAGTACTCGAGGTGCGGCCTCACCAGTGCCGAGTACAGGGGCACGATCACTTCCTTACTCCTGCTGGTCACACTATTCCTGATACAACCCAGGATGCTGTTGGCCTTCTTGGCCACCTGGGCACACTGCCGGCTCATGTTCAGCCGGCTGCCGACCAGCACCCCCAGGTCCTTTTCTGCCAGGCAGCTCTCCAGCCACTCTTCCCCAAGCCTGTAGTGTTGCATGGGGTTGTTGTGACCAAAGTGCAGGACCCGGCACTTGGCCTTGTTGAACCTCATACAATTGGCCTTGGCCCATCGATCCAGCCTATCCAGATCCCTCTGCAGAGCCTTCCTTCCCTCGAGCAGATCGACACTCCCGCCCAGCTTGGTGTCATCTGCAAACTTGCTGAGGGTGCACTCAATCCCCTCATCCAGATCATTGATGAAAACATTGAACAAAACCGGCCCCAGAACCGAGCCCTGGGGAACACAAGCCAAATATCACGTGTTGAGGACAATGGGAATTTTGTTTCTGATTTCAGTGATATGAAAAAAATATGTTTTTATACCTGAAATTCAAAGGGAAGCATTTTCATTTAGGAAAGAACTTTAAATATTGAGGAATCAATGTCACAAATAGGAAGTTTAATAAAATATGAAAGTAGCAAAGGAATCTGCATTAACACAATATCTGAAACAAACCCCAAGATGGCCAGGAGATATTGTGTCAGCTTCAGAGAAACTTAAATAATAATTAAAAAAAAAGACATATATTCGCATTCACAGACACAATGGGGGAAACAAAAAGTTTTTCTTAAGCACGTCTGGAAGGAGAAGAAAAAAAGGAAAAACAAAGAGCTCTGAAAAATAAGGATTGAAGACAACACCACCGAATTCAGGAATAACATGACTCCTGCATAAATGTTTCACAGGTTTTTTTAACATGGACGGAATCGTGAATAGCAAAGCAGTTGAAATCTCAGTCTGAGATTTCATGAAAACATGAAAATGCAGATATACTGCGATGTGATTTAATATTTTACTTAAGCTTCCATTGACTTCATGGAGCCAACATTTCTCCTAATAGATTTTATTTGACGTCTGCAAAAGAAATGTAGAAAGTCTTGTGGTCCTAGATCCATCATAACTCTTTCAGTGGTGCACATGGAAGAAGCCTTTTACTTGTGCCAGGCATTTTATAGCAGAAAGGCAATTCCACTCACCCCAAGAGAGTCATACTGATACAATGCTAATCCATTTGCCAATACAATCACTTGCACCAACTCCATGTTGCCAGGACCCCTGAAGAAGGTCAGAGGAAAAATCAAGGTGAAGTTTGGGATTTAACTGAAGAGCATCTAAAAATTACATTTTGATGTTTTTGAATTTGCCTTTCCCCCATGAACTTCTGTCTCTGCACTTCTGTTACAAAACTGAACTGCTCACACCTCTTTTAATCATTTTTGGATCCTATTTGGAGTGATAAATTGGATAGTCTCCTCAACAGCATGAAACAAAAAAGACTTTTTCTACCATATGTTACAGTAATAAAAGAGAAAGCTGTTTCCCATTATTGGCTGGTCCATCCTCATGTAGTCAGTTGCCTTGGAAACTGAGATTGATTATAATTTCAAGAAAATGTAAGAATGAACTGAATCACATAGTTCCTTTTTTAATGTCTGTCTCAATTTACAGTGTTGAAACCAGCAACAAAAACATCCCTAAGCATGATTTCTACTTCTAGCTTTATTATTGGTGCTCTTATCTCTCAGAGTGACAGTCAAAATAATATAATAACTTAGATTGGATACATCAGTAAAATAATTGTGAAGTTTCAGAAAACATTGTAATAAATGTAAGTCAAACATACATTCAAATTGACTTCATTAAAAAAAAAAAAGTTGTTCTTTCAGATTTGATATCTGGATGACACAATATCTAGGTATCATGTAATTCAAGTTCTTCACTCTGTCCAAAAACTCGAACTTTTACTGAAGCCAAAATATATTTGATAAAACATTCATTTTCCAAGTATTTCACAGGCCCTTTCAGGAGTTCATAATCATTTCTCTCCTAAGGATTTGACTTTAATCAGCTTTAGTGTGCTTAATGCAATCAAGTTATCATTTATTTATGAAATCCTTTTGTCATTTTAAATTCCTTACTTAAAATTGGCAACAGAGCTTGTAAACTGTGCAAAGAACTAGTTCAAAAGCAGCATGTTTCATGCTGCTATCTTTGGATTACCAACAGTGCCCAAAACTCTGCAAAGATCTTTTGCTGCGAGTTCTTCAATTCCAGTTGCCAACCTATATTTAAAACCAAGGAATTTTACACCAGCTGAGAAATTTGGCACACTCTACCCATCTACTCTTCATTAAAATTACACTTCCAACATAACATTGCCAAACCTGTCATAGGGAGTTGTGCAATTACAGTGAATAGGAGGAAGTTTTTATCCTTGCTAATACATGGGAGGTGATCCAATAGATTTTTAATTTGTGGCCCCTTCAAGAAAGGTTAGAAGACTCTTGGCACCTAAGCAAAAAGAAGTTCTCAGCCCTTCAGCAGGAACGGCTAAGGAAAAAAATTACTTATTAAAATCTGTAATCTTTGTATTGTTTCTCTGTAAGACAGTTCAGTCTTTGGAAGAAAAAACAGAACCCTAAGTTAGTATAATGTTAAGGATAACTACAGAAGGGCTGTATATATGATCATCTAAGTTGATTTTGATCTTTCAGTCCTAATTTCAACACTTTCTGACTTTTGTGAATTCATAACATTAATCAAATAATACCTAAAATTTGATTTTTTTTTTTTGTCTCACTTATTGAGCAATTCATGTCTTTTTCTTTTTTTATCCAGCTCTGCACACTGGACAGACCTTGCTAATCAAGTAATTTGCAATGAATTTCCTTGTTTAGTGCCAAATAAATTATTTGTATTTTTTTATATTATTTACCCGGTATAGCTTTAAAAAGGCATTGCAGTAGCACAAATATAATTTTAAATATCATGTCATAGCCTTTAGATAGTTAACAAATTCTTTATTTTATTTTATTTTATTTTTACCTTGAATTCTAGTAAAAATCTGAGCTTTTAATTGTAAGTCTTGAAATTTAATTCCAATCTCAAACAGCAATACTGCCCTGACACTGGGAATCCTGGCAACCTGTCAGTCCAAGTGGAAACCCGTAGTTAGGAAGGAAATAGTTATCTTTGAAGAGACTTGACTGTGGAATGAGAACTGGTAAAGTCTTGCTTGCTATGACACAAAGCAAGCCAGCTTTCCCACCACCTCGTTGCACTGCTTTCTTCACCAAGAAAGCAATGATAGAGATGAGGAGTATCAAAGAGCAAAGAGTACTTAAAAATAAGCTGATCCTGCCAAGGCTGATATTTTCATCTTCCCTCTGGCTCTACTCCATTCTCTTTAAATTCCATTGAATCACCAAAGGAGAACTCTGGCCTGATCATGGAAAAAAAAATTAAAAAAAAAAAATCAGTGTCTAAACCAACAAATGAGAAGTACTCTAGCTTGTAATCTAAGAAGAACTTATTTTATCAGGATTGCTAACTATAGGTGAATATAGCTCAAGAATGGCTTAAAGAAGCTGCTGCAGTTCTAGAATACTAAGTATTTCTATAATTCATGCAGATACCGTACAGATAAAAAGCATTTAAAATTGAAAAAGGCATATGTTGTTTCAACAGCTACAGGGTACACATGCATCTTCCAGTTTGGCTCTATTTCTAATTGCAAGTGAAGCCAAATCCTGATACGCAGTTCCTTCAGACTTGTGCTCTCTTAAAGAGTTCCTACATTCTCCTTCCATAAGTTAAAAGATTCAACTAAAATTTTTTTAATTCACAATCCCATATAAATGTAAATAATGATTTATTATTAAAGGAAAGAAGATTATTATTAGACCAGGCTAATGTGAGAAAAAATGGTGTTCTAGGACATATGTAAAAAACCATGGGTTTTGTTTATCTTGTTATGCATGTATTCAATTTTAGGCTCTGTACAGCTTTAAAAGGAAGTATATATTAGCAAAGAATAGACCTCAAGGGGTTTGAAGTTTGGTTCATATAAACATGTAAATGTTTTGATGTTTATTTCAATCTTATCTATGCAAGGTCATACTATCAGAATATCCTGTTATAGAATCTCTGTTTCTAATTCTAGGATGAAAAGATTCACAAAGTTTTGCCTTAACATTTTTGCCTTTTAAAATCCTATTAAAGATTTGTTTTATTCTGAAGTTGGACTGAGGGTATAAGTTTCTTTTTTTTATTTTATCCAGACTAGTTCCACCATGTCTTGTGTAAATCATTATAGTCTTGTCTCTCTCACTTCATTGGCTTTTTGGCTTCCATCTGTTTTCTCTCATCTTTTACTCTACTCTGTCTCATCTACATTCTCTTTCTACTCTGTTTTCTCTCATCTGCTTGCTCGTTACTATCAGACCAGCCCTCTGTTTTTCCCTTTACTTCCCAATTATCTCACAGAGGTGGAGAATGCATGAGACCTGAGAGCTCCATTCTGAGAGATGCTAATCACTTTAAATTCTTTTTTTGACCTGCAAACTTTAACTTCTTTTTATTAATTTTTTTAAGACAGCTCTGGATGTCTTCACTGACCTAAGCATGTTACTTTTCTGAATGTTGTCTAAGGTACATTGTGTTCTTATTCCTGGAAGCATTAATTTCTACAGGACCCATTTGTACTTTTCACAGAAAATTGTAACTCCCTAGCATCCTACCTGCACGCAGGTTAGCACAATATCACGGTATGTACTTTACAAATCTCTGAAGGGAAGCTGTAAATATTTTCTTGTTGCATGTTATTGTATCTGTTGAAGAACATTCAGGAATGTTTCATTTTAATGTTAATACAATTAACTTAATGATGCTGTGATACAAACAAAACTTTGAGTATCTCTTTTTTTTTTAAAAAAAAGAGAGACAGACATGCATTTAAAACATTTTAGGATGAGGACCCAAATATATACATTATTCTATCACTGAAAATGGCTTAACATGGCAGGCTTAATGCTCTACAGCTACCTTTGTGACATCATGGATGTCACAACTCCCTGTTCTAAAGCCGTAATCCAGCCATAGATGATTAGGGGTAATCATTAGTCCTTAAATTGAATTCAGTCAGAAACTTCCAGCTTGAAACTATTTCTTTTCTTTCTTAATAAAGAACAACTTTTCACAAATGTTCAAAATTGTACAGTTAAGTACTGACCTTCCAGAAGTGTGCATATTGTCTCACTGCCGGGGCCTTCACTAGTTTCTCATGTTTGTGCACTTTACCTTGTGATCTCTCCAGTGCAGTCCCCTGTGACACATGTCCAGAGATGCAATGCCAAAGGGACTTTTAGACAAGGTCATCACCTCAGCATCAGGTCCATCATTTAAAGGGTGCATTGGTGCATAATTCACAGAATTACCTACACATTTCTGTGTCTCAGGCTTGGGAACGTTGGCTGGACACTTAACTGAACTACCAACTTCAGTGAAGTCCAGCTGTGCTATGTGTCCCATTTCCTTGGGACAGCTCCCCTTTACAGCAAAAGACACCTACTTGAAGCAAACACCCCTGAAGTAGGAAAGCCCTATTTATCTTCAGGGACTTACCACCTCTGCCCTTGTGCCAGCAGAGATCTGCATCAGTCAAAGCTTTCATTCCTCAAACTCTGCTCTTCCCCTCATGGTGTCCAAGGGAATATTTTCAAGCACTCCCTCAAGGAGGGACAAATAGTAAGGTTCTTGCTCTTCCCAGTGTCAGTTGAGGAGGAAAATCACTACAAATTAGTGCCCTGCTGTGGAAGAAACTTCTGGAAACTCAGAGACTTCTACAACTTTTCAGAGGTTACAAATGAGGTTTAGAGAGGTAGCTTGCATGTTGCCTTAATTATAGAGTCCCTATCTCTTTTCTATGACTGTGAAAACTGTGAAAGGTTTGAAACAGAGACTGGAGAAAGGGTCGTCCCTCTGTTCACAGTACTGTTCTCCACTGAATGGCAAAAAGGCAAGTGACAGAAGAAGTTAGCTGATTTGGATTTTTTCAAATAAAAGTAGCAGTGTTATTCCATGTCATTCCACACTCCATGACATATCGTACTCTTTTTTAAAGATTACAAAAATTTTTAAAGCTGAGGTGCTAATGTGGAGCCCTGTCAGAGTAAGGGCTGCTACTGAAAGAGGCAACCAGTCCTTCATGCTTCCAGAGAGGCTCTATTCTGAAAGCTGGCATCTGTGCCACAGCCAAAGAAGTATTCATCTGTCAATGAAATGCTGGAGTCATGAACCTGAGTGATTTGGAGCTGGTCTATTTATAAGCAGATATTCAAGACAGCATTTTTGGAAGGCAGCCACTGGAGTGTACTGTATTACAGAATAAATCACACTGAAAAGATGCTCCCTGTCAAGTTGGAGATACTTTAAGAAAAGATCAATTACAGAAACCATCACATTTATGTGACTATTTCTACCTTTGTTAGTGACACAAGCTTATTTCATACACACTGTAAGATCCCAGATGAGTTCCCCTAAAATTTCACACAGATCACAATACCACAGGCTCTTAAATCTAGTGGAGAGGTCTCATTTTTCATAGTACAATGAAGTACAATTAAGGCATGATCTTCCTCTGACAGGTCTTAAATGATCTCCATCTCAGCTCCTTAGGGAATGTGTTGAAATTTAGCCATTTCAAAGATCTCTAGCCAATGTTTCAACTGCTCTGAACTCTCATAAATATTATCAGCCCTAAATTTCTGGAAAGGGTCACTGTTGAGAGGTAGTCCCTTCAGGAGTATACAGTACAACCTGACTAAAGTACAACCTCATCCCAGGTTATTGTTCTCCTGTATTTTGGTCTAAGTGCAGCCAACAATATTGGCTATGGAAGGTGCAGTACAAGGATATAACAAAAGTGTACAACTGAAGTGGCAAACCTCCCACTTCATCAGTAAACTGAAGTGTATACCTTGCCTAGGGATATGACTACACTACACACTGCAGCAAGATGCAAAGATGTCTGTACTTGCTTTAAAATGAGTCAGTGTGGATACCGAAAAACTTTTGCCAGAGGGACTTGGTTTTGTACAGTCTATTTCATATTGCGAAGAAAAGGTAATTTATCTTAGCTTAGTACATTAGCCCTTTTAAAGCTTCTTCCAGCCTGAAACATTAGCTTGGAGACAGACATAAACTACTAGTGTGTGTGTTTATATTTTGACACTGTGCAGTAAAGACAAAACCAATTAGCACGGGTGGTTCATGAGAATTACTCCTTCAGCAATTTCACAGGTAGCTTAAAGCTGGATTGAACATATCTACACTTTCTTTGCAGGTATGAAAGTGTAGGCATACGCTGAGGCACTGGCTTAGAACAATATCCCTACCCGTATATGGATGAAATCATGGTTAACTGAATTTTCCCAGAAGTATGTAAATAACCATTACCTAGAATAGAGATGAATTTAACCAGGAATGATATCCAAATCCAGATGCAGACACCTAACCATATACTGTAGGAGCCTGTTGCTGAGGATCTAAACTCTCATTATATTTCATGGAGACAGAGGATTCAGTTCAGTTACCTACGTGAAGATATCCAGCGGCTTTCGGGATGCAGGGGGCCCTGTCCTGGCCACCTGCTGACTCTCCAAAAGGGTACAATCTCCCAGAGATCCTGTGCTATAGCTGTCAGCCACAGCAGTAAACCTCAGCTTCTCCAGGGCGTCTCATGTGGCACTGGACTTGTACGTTTTTGAGAACTGAATCAAGGTCCTAGTTGGTACAGGCAGTGAAGTCTACAAAGTTATTCAAACAACCAATGTATATCTCTGCTTAAGGGTGAGTCACACAGCTCTCTTGATTCAGCTGACTGTCACCCAGAGCTCCACGATGGGAACTGGGACACCTTGCTCACATGCAGACACCCACATTGCAAAGACATGGCTGGATTTCTGAATTTGACCCTGAATTCGCCTCTGTTTATATGCTAGTTTTTAACCACAACCTAGTGTGAAATAAGAAGCCAAAAATCACGACTTCTTCAATATTATTGAGTAAATCAAGCTAAAAGCTCCAGCAGACAAACTGTTCTAGGAAGCCTTCCATTAACACTATTGTCCATCCAGTCTTAAGGTACTGGGGCAGAGAAGGTCTCCTGGGTAGAGAGCAGAGGAACTCAAGCTTCTTTTTCCAAATATAAAGTCATCTCTCTTCATGTTCAAAGCAGAAAGGACATAAGGAAGTGAATCACATCTGTATAATCAAATTTTTCAACTAAGATCTGAAAATGTATGGCTGCTTTCCACATTTTCCTTTAGGGTACTAATACAAATTGTTTCTACACAGCAGGCTGAACCTTCTGTTTCCTCTCAATGGCTTGTACATTGCTGCTTTTTCAGCACAAAAATCATAGTCTGATCTGGGCAGCTAATACTATTATAATAACTTATAACAATAATTATCTGGATTTTACTAAGAATAACAGTATTCATAAGCAGTGTGAGCAATATAGGACTTAGCACTTTGTTAATTCCACAACCCTTACGCAACCTAATACGCCACAAAAAGTATGGAACTGCAGTTACACAATAGCTTCCCTTAAATAAAAAATTACTTGTTTTTTAACTTAAAATGTGTGAATTATTAGTCCAGTTTTTAAGACATCTAAGATAGGATTGACTGCAAATTCAAAGTAATGCTTCATGTTACAGTTAGAATAGAATTTCACTAAATGTGCTAAAAATGTTTTAAGCACAATAACAAATAGAATACAATGGGACGTCTCTTAAATTTTTAAAGAAGCACAGAATTTGTGTGTATTTTCCTGTATCTTATTACAGCACCATCAATCAATGTAGTTATTTTGGAATACTGTACATATGAATTAAATTAAGGAAACAGAGCTATTAGGAGAAAATATGCAAGTAAAAGCACTCCCTGTTTTTTCTTAATCCTAAATCTGACCTTGTTAACAAGCAGGTGCAAGACTTCACACTACAACCAAGAACAATAGAGAAGCCTGCTATCCTCATTTTTTCTCTAACTGTTCTTTTCTCCAGATCATATTAGCTCCCATTTGTTTTATGTGACATTCACCATTATTCCTTTTTATTCTTTTCAAGTTTATTGTAGTCATGGAAACAAAAGTACAATCCTTTGATCTCCCACATCACACAAAAGTAATCTATAAGAACATAGTGTATGCCATGATATGAGAAATGTATCCCAGTTGAATTCCTCAGTCAAAAGAATTACATATCTATGGCATCCTCTGTGAGAGTTCTCTGCAGTGAATTATTCCCACTGTTGTTTCTGAGTACTGCAATGAAAAGTCACAGCCAAAAAGCCACATGTATACACTGTAGGTAGGTAATGTCCCTATTAACTCTTTCACTATTCTTTACCAGGGTAAAGGACGCCTGAAAGCAATCTATAATTATAGAAACTGGTAGAGCATCCAGAATCCAATTAAATGTTCTTTATGGCATTTATCTTCTAGTTACCCTCTTGTTATCAAAGAGCGTAAAAAAACATGTAATGAACCACTGAATGCAGTGCTGCTGAAACATATGTTGTGGTCACTGCATCTAAAAGTGACTTACTGAACCCAAGTGGTTCAATTTACCTCTTCTTTGTACATTCTAAAATGATACAAAGGAAGAATAATGAAAAGCAGAATCAAAATCTACCTTCAAATTTTAACAGGAGAGCAGATGGATTTTCTACTGAAAATTTTAACAGGAGAGCAGACGGATACATAGAAAGATGACATCTAATGGTCATTTGTTTTAGATCTGTCATTTTAAAGATGTAGGAATTTCACAGAATTAGTGAAAGTAATGAAGCCCAACATTTATTCCTGGCTCAGCCAGTGATTTGCTGTGTGGCCTCTATAGCGTTTTGAAAATACACAACACCATTACATCAGATAATAGCTACTTTATGGATATTTTTGTTAGACTTCTTTTTATTAAATTGCAGATTTACAAGCAATTGTAAGGTAGAAATTATGAAACTGTGTAACCCTCAGCTCCCCACATAAAGACAGACCCTTTTTAATAATAAGCATTGTACTACCTTAAAAACATCATTGGAAACCTTGGAAATAGGTGGTTTAAGCATCCAGGGAACTTTTTCCTGCAATAAAATGTTTCCTCAGTCACTATCCCCTGCTTGACTTACACCACCCACCTAAGCTTAACTTCATAAAGTTTGTAGACAGATGTGCAAAGGTCAAATTAAATCACCAGTAGATTTTATAATCCTATTCCTTCTATTGAAGAGATCATTAGGCATATGTGCAAGGTATGAATTAAATCATTAATAGATTATATAATCTCACTTCTCCTAGTCCATAAATCTTTTCCAATATACTATAATATTATTATATCATCATATATGCTCCTCTAAATCACATTAGCCTCTACAAAATGTGAATGTAGCTGAATGTAGAGTCAGACAAGCATTATGATTTACAACATTGACAGCCCAAACTACCTCTTAGGAAGCATGGTATCAAAAAGGAAGTTTGTGTCTTGTTATTTAGTTACAAAAAATAAGAGTAAACAAAATCTTCTGTTTAATAAAGAACAGAATGTCTGCCCATCTGGAAATATTGCTTATAGGAACTCTCACGCTCTCACGCTATGACACCTACGCCCCTATTTTCTCACAAAACAACCTTTTATATTAGAAGGGAAATCACTGTTTTCTGATAATTCTAATGAATTATGATGATTTCAAAAGATATTTTCTCAGCTCAGAGAGAGATTAATTAGTGCTAATAAAACACGTACCAAGATATAACCAGCTCCCTGTGATGCTGGTTATGAGTTTAACAGCTTAAAATTTCACAAAATGTTAATAAAAATATTAAAACCTGCTGCTTCTCTTTAAAGCGTATGACCAATTTACCATTCTACTAACATAAAACATGTTAAAATGACAGGCCATATGAAAGGGAAGAAAAACAAGAAGCCTTCAGGCTTTTTAAATAGGGGTCCTTTGTGTTAAAAAATCTTCAGCTATACATATATAAAATTTGCATTATAGCATATGTATTATTTATAAAATAACATAAGGTGAACTATCTCGAATTACAGAAGCCTTCTTTGTGAAACAGTGTTGCCTTAAGGAAAGGGCTGAATACTCTGCAGAATGTATCTTTGTGACATTTTTAATTTTTGTGAAGGAATCCAAGACATTTTCAGGCCTTTAAGAAAAACAGAAATATTAGCTCCATGAAAAAAAATCGGCAAAGGAAATAAAAACCAAAATAAAATGCTCACAGGGTAGACAGCAACAGAACTGATTTTTCAGTCCTTTCTAATTTTCCTCCCAAGCTCATGGAAAAAATATTTGTGTATCTTGATCTGAACTTCACAGTTCAGTCCCACTAGAAAGTAATATTCATCAATATTTCTTTTATTATGTGCTAGTGTTGGTAATATGGGATCTGGCCCAAATTGGCCCATATTATACACTTTCATTAGTCTCGGGAGGCCCAATCCTGCAAACATAAGTGCACATGTGTAACTTTACTCAGGCTAGTAGCCTGATTGACTTAATAATGAGTTAACATGCAAATATATTCAGTCACACATCTAAGCATTTGCAGGATCTGTCCCAGGTTTCCCAACAGCAGTCTTCCCAGGGACCTCAGTGGTCCCAGACACTGGATCCTGAAGCCTGAGAGACATCTCTCCTGCTACAGTGTCTAGATCTGAAAACCCACTCATGCACACAAGTTCAGCTTCTTGTTTTTCCAGCAGCACCACCAGCTGGAGCAGCTAAAGAGATTAGGACCAAACTCTGAAAGTAATTATCCTGAAGAGAGTAACTCACAACTAACATTGCTAAAATACCTCAGTTGTTGCGTGCCTCTACAGTATTTCACAGTACTTCTGGTTTTGGAGAGCAAGTTACAAGTTACCCTCGAGATATCAGGCTGGCCGTAAGGAGTCGGTTCTGTAGGGTGTCAGGTCTGCAAACACACCATAGGGGTTTCCTCACTTATTCCCACTTCAAAGAAGCATTAAGAACAATTTCTCTTTATTACAGATTTTAACTAGCTTTCTTTCCCCTGTGATGATTAATTAGGCGTTTGTTACAATTTGCCTTCTTTCCACCTCTAAGAATAAATGTCCNCCTTTCACCCTGCCCTTTCCTCCAATCTGAGGAGAGCTGATGTTGATGGAACATATAATGGCTCCTTTCCTGTGTAGTAAAGTCAGCAATAAAGCTCAGTAATTAAGGTGACCGGGGAGGCCCAGCCCAGCAGGCTAGTGGTGTGGCGAACACTTTCAGAACTTCAAACAATATCAAAGTCACTGAAAAACGGGCCTAGTTCAGGACTGGTTTGAATTAAGCCTCACTTCCACACGCACTTTTCAAATCCAAGCTCAAACAAGAAAGCCAAGGCCTTCTGGATTTCATTAGAGCCAATTATCTTATCTGTTTCATCTCAGGCCTGACCCTAAGGCTGGCAAACAGCTATTCAGTGCGTTTGTGTGGTTGTTTGAGAAAGCTTCCAGCCAGCCAATGGCCTGAGGAACTGCTAATTAAAACACAGTTGCCCCCTGCCTCTAGTGATTAAATATTTTCAAGCTTTTGTAAATAATTTTTCCATTCTTTGCCCCAAGCCTCAGAGGTCCAATACATGCAGTAATTTATTTAGTTTGTCAAAGAATACTGCTGGAAATAAAACTATAATAGAAACTTAGGAAACTCTTATATCTTGCTTAACTTCTGCAAGTGACATTCTACAAGCTTGCAAAACATGTATACTGTTTCTTATGTAATTAAGCCTTAATAACCTTATTGTGTTTGAAGTGATACAGTGTGCAACAGGCCCTACATTTTGTTGATAATCATCATGTTTCCTCAGATGTCAACAAGATACGTAAGCTCATGAGCCTAATGAGATCATAGACACTGCGGAAGTGATACTGAGCGATATCTGTGCTCCTGAGATGGGTGGACAGAGGGTGGATCACACTTCCAAAGCCTGTTTGGGGAAGGAGTCAGTCCTACCAGTAGCATACCCATACGTCTCAGTTGACAAAGAACAGTTCCAGAATACAGGTCTCTGTCACCATGTCCCAAATAAATTCTGGTCATTCAAATTTGCATAAAAGACAAAGAACTCCGTGTCTTTCATCTGGGCTCCACCTCCCTCTTTCAAGCCCTGGGAAGACACTCCCTTTTGCAACAGGTTAGAGGACCTGATTCTAGCCTGGTTCTAGCCTCGGTCCCAGCCAGTGCACCAGCTCTTGTGACCCCATGTCTCATATGCAGCCACTGTCAGCAGTATTGGGGGTGTGTACCTCTCATGCAACATGATGGGGAGAGGGACAACTTACAACATCTCCCAAATTAACCTTTTAACTCCTTACATCTTACAATTATCCTTAATAATAACAAACAAATTTATATTAGTACAATGCATTGGAGGTACTGTCATGAACCAAAACTCCATTGCATAAGACACTGCAAAGAAGGAACAAAAAGATGGCTCCTGTCTATATACTCTATGGGGACTTAGGAAGATACATGCAGAAGCTGTATAAGCTAGAAAATTAGAAGTAATCTTAGTATAGGAATTTAACTGCTGTCCAGTTTTGTGGGAGGCAATATAGGAAAATAGAAATGTAATAAAAGATTTCAAGGAGGCTAATGAAGTAGTTCTGTAACTGTTTATGAGAATACCCTACAAGTGTGAACATTATCACCAGAAAAAGCAGAAANGAATACCCTACAAGTGTGAACATTATCACCAGAAAAAGCAGAAAACCTGTACCTCGTATCATAATCTGGAAAATGAAATTCATAGGAGCATTCTGAGAATGACATTGCAATAATAAACAAAATGGCAGAAGCTTAGAAATCACTTTAGCTGGTTGGAATGGTAGTATATTCTTTATTTTACAGACATGCTACAGAAAGAATTTGCAAAATTTAGACGTCGCTGAGTTGTGACTTCCAA
>WAAD01017209.1:4742-16510 GCA_013389945.1 Fregata magnificens
TTAATTCTGGTACAATATTTTGTAGGAATATGTCAATAAAAAGTTATGTATCAATAAGATCAGTTTTATGTCTTCCTTGGACTTCAGCTGGAAATTATATTCATTTAAAAAAAGAAGAAAACAAGACTATGGCTTTAAAAACTGTTGTGAGGGCAGGGGCCATACTGTACATATAATCATGTTCATACACGCATACATACATATCTGATATGGACAGGCAGTCATATTTTCTTCCACAAAGATCAATCATTGTCTTTCAATTCCTGGCTTGTCTGGCATCTGCTGACCCATGCTTTAATTCTGTCAGGTCAGAGATATATGGGCCTTTGTAGTGTGCTTGTACTTCATGTCATGTCCCAGCGTTGTTGTACATCTTGTTTCAGAGATATTTTGCTGTAATGTTCTGTGACCTTTTCCATTGAGTGAGGCAGTTGGAGAGCCACTCAGTGAGGGAAAATTGAGCTGTTTTATTCCTCCCTAAGGAGCCTCATGTTTCCTTTCCACCATTCATTTGAAAGCTATCATTTTCTTGATTTTATAGCTGAAAAACACCATTGATTCACTGGATGCTAGATGCTAAGAGTCCTCCTATTGACATGCCTATCGACAGTTTTCAGTATATTCTGTGTCTAATTATCACTCTTGGCTAAATGATACACCTTGTGGACTTGAGAGATGGAGTCAATAGCTCTCACTGTATTGTTCTAGCAGCTCCTATTGAGGTTGGTGTCAAAGCACTGTGATTTATGCAATCAGAAAGAAAATTTCTGTTGGTGTACTGCATAATTAAAGTACAGAGTGACTGGTGACAAAACCAGGTCTGCCAAAGTCATCAGCAAATGAGAAAAGATCGCTACAGTAAATGGCTGAGACATTGAAGAATCTCTTTTGGCATCTTGCGTTTTTCAATTTTCAAGTGTTCGATTTTTCTTCCTGGTATGTTGGAGAGTGTTTTTTCTGCTTTCCATCTTACATTAGATAGTATTAAAAACTAAGCATATTAATTTATGTCTATGTTAGTGAAGTTATGCTGCTAATGCTATTATAGATGGGGGTATTGTACATTTTACATGATCACTTTTAAATAAAGAATCTAATTATGTGGCTTGCACATGCTCTTGGATTTTGGAAACTGAAACTGTTAGCGTTCCATCTGCATCTAGTTGTTGTTCATTAATGTTTCTAAATGCTATTTTTATTTAATGTGATATAATGTTTTGATTTGCTCTGAAGTGTTATATCTTTAGAGAGAGAATATGCAGCAACCATACAAGGAAAAGTGCTCCTATTGCATATGCACAAGTTTGCATATAATCTCTATATGCGTTCAAATATGCATTCAATGAATCAATATATTGAAATCTTAAGAATAGATTTTTTTTTTCAGAAATGGTACCAAATAATATAGCTCAACTTTATGCCCTGCCTTGGAATTTAAGTATATCTAGTTGTTGTGGGGCTTTTTTGTTTGGTTGGTTTGTTGTTTTTTTTTTTTTTTTTAAAGATATTTTGACACATGGAAGAATTTTGTGAAGCATCTATAACAAAGCTTCATTTGCATGATATTTTATTTATTGATGGTTAGTGGAAATGGCTTGAAGCATGAAGAGTCCTTATGTGCCAAGGGCCAAACTGTCAACTCCATAAAAAAGAGTTAATTGTATTTCTTTTAGTCTTTACTAAGCAATTTCTTGTGTACTTATGGGACCATGAAGCATCTCATTCAAGACTTTCCCAGTGAATATGAGAAATAGTATCCTTGGCATTTCTTCCCTTGTCACTGTTGTGTGTTCTGCTAGTATTCACTGTGGAAGAAGGAATTTGAAGGCTGGTATGTGACTAGACCAAGAAATCACAAGACATCTCTGGAACTATCCAGAGATGAGCTCCAATGCTGGCTTTCCCTCCTTCACAGTAGTACAATTACTCACTATCGCCAAGGAATAGGTGAGTAAACAGGGCGGGGGGCAGGGGGAGATGAAAATAGCATTGGTTTAATGTACGCTGTTTGGTCCCCTCAAATTTAACTTTCATTGTCATGGTAGAAGACTTGAGTGAAATATGCCAACAGAATCCTCTGGAAACGCTCTGTCTAAAGTTATTAAGAACATGAAGATTAGGACATCCAGTTACAAACTCTGAAGAGCAGTATGGGCAAAAGACCTAAGGGCTGCTGCTTTTGTTTTCTCCTTTTTTTTTTTTTTTTTTTTTTTTTTTACCCCTAAAACACTGCNTCAAGCATGTGAATTCATGCTAAATTATATAGTGCTAGATCAAGCTGCTGCTTGATTCCATATGTTGTCAATGTATTTTTAACCAGATTAAAGTAGATATTTACACCAAAAACACCCTACACTGCTACAAATATCAATTTCGTTAACACATACAGATATATTCTGTAATAGATTTGTGTCACTTTTGACTCCTTTGCAATATTTATTATTTCTCAGCAGATCTGAGTGATGAGTTGAAACAGAATTTGATTCTACAGTTACTATCCACTGACTTTTGACTTTCTTACCCATTGACATTTAGCTCTTGACTGTTAGTATCACAAAGTGAATATTAACTATATTTAGTCCCCTTTAAAATAGGATGCCTGGATACGTCAGTACAAAATTGTGGCTGCGTTCTACTTCTTACTGTATGTATTAAGACCACGCAGAAGTATTAGTGTTTCTATAGTTCTCATTTGTCATGTAATCTCTGTAGATTTCTTCTTCTTTTTTTTTTTCCTTTCTTTTTTTTTTCAAAAATCCAATTCACAACTTCAAGCTGAAGAATCCTGCAGCTGTCGTTATTATACAAACAAGCTTGTGGAAAAACAGTGCAAGGCTGAACTAGCAGCAAGCATATGGAGTATTCGTTTTGGAGTCGTAGATGGGAAAGAATGCAATGCTGCGTTTTCCCTCTGGGATTGTCAAGAAAGGTAGAGCCCTCCGAGAGAGAATCCAAAAGCACAGCAGATCAAAGTGTGTTTGTGACTGGAATGCCCTAGGGTTAGTGCAATGTGAGGTGTAGCTTGGCAAATCACCATGCTTACAAACAAAAGAGTATACTATATTCAAATCTTCCTCCAAGCGTTTCAGCATTTCAGAATGACAAATTATTGTTTTGTTATTTCTGCATTTGGAATTGTTTATGCATTTCAAATGATCTGTAAAGTGAATTGTGTGCACTCAACAAACTTTTTCTTTAAAGTAGGCGGGTTGGAAAAAGCGATGCAGTCACATTAAATGCCAACTATTCTGCTCTTCATTCGGTTAGACAAACAGTAGCCTAAAAAATGGCAGTGGTTTAAATTGATATAATGACAAGAATTCATATAGTATACTGTAGATGGGAAGAGGAATAATGCAGTGTCTTTGAACTAATGTAATGCACTTTGATCTGCTATACATGAAAAATCTAATATACCTGTATTTGTGATGATTCCAAACAGGCTCACAATATGGTAAATGCAGTTTTTACAACCTGCTGTTTAATTTTAAAGACTGATCTATTTCATCTAGGCAACATTTCTTAAAAATAAGCATAAAAACATGTTTGCTTGTTTGAATTGGATCTCTACTGAAGATTTCACAACAATGTCTCATTGCTAATATGTGTATTGAACAGAAAGATTAATGGAATATATGATGACTTGAGGGGTTTAAATTATTCATTTGATGAAGGCATATTCTTTTATGGAGAGGGAAAGCCTACTTTTTCTATATTTAAAAAACATTCACATTTTTAAAACTGTAGCAATTCCAAGGTTGTATTTTTGGCACAAGAGAAACATATTGGAAGATAAAAGATAAAGATAAAATTATCCAATGTACTAAATGTAGGAACTTAGTTGTCCAAGTGTGCCAATGAATTAACAGGATTTTGTTAATTCTTTTTTCAGAATTAGTTAACCTGGGTTTTTGAGAGGTCTTTCCCTCTTGAAATTTTCCAAAATGCGTTATTATTAGGATTGGATTGTAATACCTTCATATTTGCTAGTACCTAATTTCACAAGTGGTTTCACTTGAAATCAGCAGATACTAAATGGAGGGTAAGATATCATTGGTTGAGGTTACTCACATTACAGTCACAATTCAGCCCATAAAGTTAGTCATGGCTCAGGCCCCTGACACCCCTGCTTTTTTTTTTTTTTTTTTAGGACTGTTATTGTTCTAGTCCCTAGTTAGACCAGCAACAGGTCTTTGCCAAAAGGTGTTAAAAAAAAAAAAAAAATTGATACATGACATCAGACACTGTTAATATTATTAAAGATACCTAGACTGGTAAATAAATGTGGTGTGGGATATCAGCTCACAATACTTTTCATTTGCTCTAAAATTAGAAGAAAACTTTATTAATGGAAAGAAAATGTGTTTTGTGGTAATTTTTTACTACAGAGTTAGTAACTGTATTCATTTTAACAAGTCTTATGATAATATTTGAAGTTCACTTTTAAAATAGGAAACAGTAAGGGAGATGAATGTTAAGAGTTATTATCTCAAGCAAAATCTTACTCTGTTCTTGTTTTGCACAACAGACTATAGTGTCATCTCCATGCTTGAAACTTATAGCCACATTTACTAGCATATTTGCCACCTTGAAAAGTCCAGCTGAATAGAGCGGTAGTGACAGTGCAGCCTCACTTGATGCCCTGTGGAGTAAATGAACTCTGAAAGTGTTGGAAGGAAGGAATGTAGCTTATGAATTCATAATTATCTTAATTAGTATTTCTTCGATCAGTCGTATCAATGATGGAGTGTATTCTATCAGATAGTGATACAAATATGGTTTGTGAAATCACGGATTTCTCCATTCTTGAGACAGAGCGTAAATCATAACATAGGAATTTAGTCTATATCAGAACCACCACAACTCTACAGGAGTTTTTATTCTGGCTTCATGTTTTCCTTATGTCTGTTAGGTATCTCTCACTGTCTTTGTGATAAGGTAGCCATCAGGGAAAGGAAGAGCAGAGACTTGTGGGTTTCCAACTAACTTTCAAGTATAAAAACCACTTAATTTTCCTGACACAGTTTAAGTGGTGTTTTTTTGTTGTTGTTTTGTGCTGGTCCCCCTGGACTCCATGTGCATGTGTATTTATACACATTGATAAGATCCCCTCTGAGCCTTCTCTTCTCCAGGTTGAACAGTCCTAGCTGTGTCTTTTCTCATATGAAAGATGCTTCTGTTTCATAATCATCTTTGTGGCTCTTCACTGGACTTGCTTCAGTATGTCCATGTCTCTCTCCGAACTAGACCCAGCACTCCAGATGTGGCCTCACCACTACTGAGCAGAAGGATCACCTCACTCGACCTGCTTGCAACACTCCTAATGCAGCCCAGGATTCTATGGGCCTCTGCTGCAAGGGCGCATTACTGGCTCATGTTCAGCTTGGTGTCCACCAGGACCCCAAGGTCCTTCTCTGCAGAGCTGCTTTCCAGTAGGTCTGCTGTTCAGTGTAAATAGCAAGATTTTGCAGTGATAACGCTTGTTTGTGAGGAAAACCTTTTGTGATTTTGGTAGTGTAGATGAGATTGGCTCAGTCCAACTCATTAAAACTAAGGAGTAGTGGTTTTACTTCTGACATTCAGTTTGTGTTTAACTTAATGCTTATATACCAAAGTCATAATTTACCAGTGATGAAGCCAGATAAGGTGTCTGATCCCATCTCCTGTCCTTATTGCAGCTATGTTGTTTATGATCTGTACTCTAAAAATCATCTCTCTCTCTCTAACCCAGATTGTTTTACTGATCCAGTTTTAGATCATGATTTCACAAAAAACCTAGAATTTTTGCAACAGAGAAGACTAACCTGTGGCAAGACACTGAGCAACTGGGGTATGGGAAAGTGAGAAATGATATCATAAAAGCTAATCCTTAGTCCATTCTTTCATCATTTTACACATCATTTAAGTTATGCAACGGCACCTCGGTCATTCAGTTTTGTTGTTCCTTGCATAGTAGTAGCAAGAGATTGCTGGTGCTTGTCCTACAGATGCTGGGGACTCTTGGAGAGCTGTTCTTTTAAACTGTGAAAGACCTCTGGAACCACATTGTGTTGCAAGAGTTTATGTTTAAGACTAGATAATTTTCATAATAGATTTACTTGGGCCCTCTGAGAGCCTTCTGTTATTTCCAGTAGTGAAAATATTTACCTTTCTGGGTAAATTTGTGATGGTAGGTCCCATTTGTGCACATCTGGAAAGGAAGAATAATTCTTGCCCCTTTTGGTACCTACTTTGGGATGCATGGTGATAGGTAGGGAAAGAGTTTAAGCCCACACAAACCCAAACTTTAATCTTTGTATTGCTGAGAGTTACTGCTTTGGCAAAAGTGAGACAAGTGAATTTGATGCTGGTGGTGGCAATTGGCAGCACCTTGAAATGACTGCAAATGTTTGATTTCCTCAGTGGTACCTAGGGTCAGTGAAGTCAGTCACAGCTTTCGTGTTGTTGTATGGATTCATACTTGTTAACTGTTATGGTTACAGCTGGGATGTCTATCGCTATATGTGATTTCACCGCAACTTTGTTAAGGGCTGTATGCTACTGAGAGTGGGGAACATCAGTGGGTTGGCCAGGGTTTTATAAACTTTCTTTGTATAATGTCTGGCCTAGCCTAGCAGCAGTAACTCAGTAGTGGGTTTGGCTTGTCATCAGGGCAAACATCCTGGCACATTTAGATGTACAGGGTACCACCTTTTACATGGAGTCTTGAATATAGCAACCCACTAGCCAGTCTTCTGCTCCATTTGAGACAATTCGGCATACTTAAGAGAGACCCCGTTGTGTGAGCAATCTGCTGTTTTGTTATGAGCAAAACTGTTAGCTACTTTAGCTTTAAGTCTGTCTTCTAATATTTTCCTTGATTAAAATGAGCATGATTCTTAAACTGCTGATTCTCACTTCAGGCTGCAGACAACTTGTTGTCCATATGCATCTGGCAACTTGCACAATCCTGGCTCTACCACTTTGCTGCCTACTGCTTCTACAGATGTCTAGTGCTTTTGCTGCAAAAAGGAGTCTAGATGTCTGTAATAACAGTTGGAAATGAGAAGGACCTGCCAGCCTGCTTGCCTTTACTGTTAGGCAATGATGTTGTACCAAGCAGAAATGGAAGTAGAAGCTACCAACAGAACACCTAATAATGGCTGAATAATTCCACAAATTAACTTATCTTTTGAAGTAATATTGTAGATGCTGGTGGGAGGTGTCAGAAGCCTGATTTAACATTGGTTTTGGCCTCACTTCGTATAGGATTTGTACTAGGTGACCTCCAGAGGTCCCTTACAACCTTGATTATTCTGTGACTTGTGGTAGGGAAATATATCCAAAATCCTCTTTCTATGACATAGCTATCTATTGTGGAAAAAGTCTGGGAGGTACTAATACTTTTCAGGAGAGACAAGCTGGTAAACAGCAGCCCTTTATTACCCACAAATGAATAGCTAATTGCTAATTACTGATACCCCTTTCTTCTACCTAAAAAATCCTAGTGCTTAATGGATACATATTTAATGAAATAAACCATACTCTGTCTCTTTGGGACTAGACTTTTTTTTAAAATGTTCTCAATTTAAGTTGAAATGTTTGCACAGGTTCACCCTAAGGTTCCTGGCAGGTAGTATGACAAAGTAGCAATAGTAAATTTTGTTGTTGTTGTTATTTTTTTTAGTATTTCTATTTTCCCAACTTTTGGAGATAATCATTCAGAAAGCCACCGCCCTGAACAAAAATAGTCATATTTTTACTGAAGAGAGATTACCAACCGAGAACACGTAGCATTTTGACAGAACCAGATCAAAATGCTTTGAATTTTGGAAATTATTTTTCTCCTGCTATTGAGTACTGTGATAAAAGAGGAGCAGTTGTCATTTCGAAAGCAGTGTTCTGTACACAGTGAGGATTTCCAATTAGCACATTTTAAGACTTGTATGAGATGATGCTTAAAAATGGGACATTACAAAATGAAATTATGTCATGGTACTTTCTAATAGAGTTCTGAGAAAAGTCATTGTATGGCAGTGCATTTCATGTGCTTGTCTTAAGGCAGTGATTCTTGTTTTCCCATTCCAATTACAGCAAACCTTTTATAACTATCTAAGAGTTGCGTGTAAAGAGTATTGCAGATCATATAACAGGCATATTGTATGCTGTACGACATGTATGTGGCAAAACTTGTTTGAAATAGAAACATTATGGAATAGTAGTCAGAAAATAAATATTCAGTGCTTTCTCTTCCAAATGGTAATTGCAGCAGCTAGGCATATGTCTGAGGGTAAAGAGTCAGAGTCCTACCAAAGTGGTGGCAGATGGACAAAGGCAAAAAGTTAAGGATGTGCCAGAGAATAAATTAGAGTTACATAATGACAAATCTGTAGCTGATTGTAAGCTGACTGGCTACAGGTTATGAACAAGCTTACCATAGACAGCTCCTGAAATAGATCTGGACCTAACTTGTTTAATGCCCGAAGAAGTAACTATGGAGATCCTGATGGGGAAATGCTATGCTTTAGCCTGTAGGTAATATTAGGAGGGATCACAGAGGACCTAATTATGCACCCCATACTCACATTACTGTGTACTTGTTAGAGCAGATCTCCTGGACTTCAGTGGGATTATTTCTGTGAGTAGTCTTCCAAATAGTGATTTCAGTGATTCATTAAAGTCTCCAGGTATAAAACCGTTTTCTATTATAAACGGTATTTCTTTAGCTGAAGATGGTCAAAAGCATTATCATTCATTCTAAAAGCAGTATGGATGGTAAGTGTAAATGAGATTTTTATAACTAGTAGTCACTTTTGCACACTAAGTTTAATTATCAGAAAAAGAAATATAATTTACAAAATTTACACCAAAGGTTAAAGACATGAAGTACTTTATTATGCAAACAATGACATTTTAACAACAGAATGCATCCTGAAGGGAGCAGTTTTCTACCTTTAGCTTTATTTGCTAGTCTCCGACAAGTCATCTTTGAGCAGATAGTATTAGATGGTTAACGTACACAAAGCTAGCTTTTACTTCCAGTTTAGATCTTAGAAAAGCATTCTAAATTTATGAATGCATCTTACAAATTACATTCTGCACTGGGAGAAGTAAGGAATGCCTTTTCATCTTAAACATGCTTTTCCAGTATACGATATTTAGCAAAAATGAATGAGTAGTATAAACACCACTTGGACTGCAAGTCTGACATAAAACCATATGGCACTGTCAAGTTAAAAAATACCTTTTCCTTAATGGTGCCTTGTTTTTCTGTTTGGTTTCTTTAATAGCAGAAATACATAATGGAACAGTCTCTCTTAAGAGGCCATTGACATCATACTGTCCTTTTCATGTGTTTTTGAGAGCTGGTTTTGTCTGGGCTGGGGAACATGGTGGCTATATACCCTATCAATTCAATGGGTCTTCTGTTTATAATATAGTGGCTTAGGCTGCCTGGTTTGTGTGGAAGCATGAGGAGCTCTCCTGCAAGTTCTGTTAGGATGCTTAGCTGCAGCTGAACAGACTCCACTGAGGAGCAGCTGTTTTGTGTAATCTTTGCCCTAGAAAAGGCAGCTTAGTGTGTGAGCACAGAGTCCTGTATGCCTGTCGTGTCAAGATTCATTCTGAGCAGTAGTGATTTGCTAAGAAAGTTTGTGATGTAAATAAGACACAGTCTATCAAGCTGAAGGTCATGAGATAAAATCAGAGCAGAGTGGAATTGTTACAGAAATAGTGATTTAGTCATTCGAAACAAGCTAGTCTTACATTTGTGTGGCAGTGTTCTCCCTTGTATACGTACTTTAGCAGGCTGAGGTTGAGGGGATTCCATCCTAACTCTTATTGATGCTGTGAATACTTGAACTTTTAAGACTTAGCTTGTCTTGACCACTATTTGGGAATAAAGTGAAACACATCTGTTTGTGTTTTCAAAATGTTCTTTGGCAAGTTACATGCCTAAACCCACAGGAGTTTGAGGGAGTAACCCAGCCCTGCCTTGTTTATTTGGGATGTTTTCTTTTCATCTTCTCTGATGTTGTCTGTTCTGTTTTGAATCTGAATACAAAGAAAGAGCTTCTGTCTTTAGCAGTCTTTGATTTTGATCCTGCTGTTTTTCCCTGTGAAAGAAGGAAGGAATCTGAAGCTATGGGTGTCCTTGTAGGATCAGGGCTATGAGTTGGGAAATTTGCTCCCTTTTTCTCCCACTGTTTGTGTGCTTTTGTCCTAGGATTTTTGGATCCTAATGTTGGCTCTGAAGGCTTGATATACTAATGTTGCATGAATCATACCCAGAAGTTAAAAAGCAAATACTAAGAAATACTAATGGACTCTTCCAGAACTAAAGAAAGATGACTGGAAATCTTCTGGTCCCTGAAGTGCGTGTCATCTGTCTGGCCATTGTTGTTTTTTTTCTCATATAAGGAGAAGCTAGAATAGCGTGGGGACATTTTTCCTGCTGTAACAATGATAATTTGTAATTTAGAACTCAAAGCTAGCAAAAGATCTCTTGCTAGCGTGTCTTTTCTGCTCTCTCTCTCTACTGGAACAGGTTGCTAACTAGTTTTTGTTGTGTTCTTGTGTTTATGTTGCAAAGAAAATACTGTAGAAGGATATGTAATGTAATTTTTTACAGGTTTAAAAAAAAAAAACACTGAGGCATTACTCTAGGGATGAGTTGTCTGTTGTGTGTGTATATGCTTAAGGCTGTGGTGGTTTCACAGTAGGCCAAGCTCATTACACAGGCAGCTCTATGCATATTTCTGTCCACACCTGGCAGTTTGCTCATTTTTCAAACCTGTTGAACCAGCTTGCTCTCTGCCAGGAGATCTTTCTGCCTTTAATATTTTCTTTTTTTCCTTTTTTTCTCCCTTAGCACTCTGGGAATTCTCTGAACCTTTATTTCCCCTCGTACCAAGAGTTGAGTTGTTTGTGCCTCATGTTCTCCTCGTCGTGCCAGTACTCCCCCCTACTTTTTTTTTCTCTTGCCAGAAGTTCCAAGAGCAATCTCACCCCTTCCCCAGTCTTTTCTGTTGATTTCCACCCTGCCCCCATGTTCTGTTTTGTTTCTGTGTCCTTTTGTATCTTCTTGTAGTTCATGGAAGCCCCAAAGAGTTTCTCAGGTGTTGGCGCTCACTGACTGAGAGCCAAGAGCAAGCAAGTGTTATTACAGCCAGAGCAGGGCCTTGAGAAAGAACTGTGTGTTTGTAACATTCATTAGCAGTAATATTTCCTGTGTCTATAGCTGCTTTTATCTGGGAATCCAAAGTGCTTTACAAATATTAATACAGCCATATAACACCTCTTTGAGGCAGGTGATAACATGTGTCCTTCTGACTTCTTGTTTTTGTAATTTAATTTTCTTAACTCATTATGACATATGAGATTGAAGGCTACATGCGATGCTGGGAGCAAATGAGATGAGTCAATCTTTCTGCTCTGAGAATTTTGACTAGAATAAATAGTTGGGTTGATTTGAAATGAATTACTAAGAGACATTTAATCAGAATTTGAGTCTGTTACAGGCTGAAATGGGAACCCCTTCACACTTAAAACATTTGTTTACTCTAGTGCTCTGCTACACAAAATTTATCTAGGAAATAGTAAAATGCAATTTTTATATAGTTGTATTTATTTAGTTATATTCTTGATTAATTTTGCTGTGAGTGTTCTTGCTCCATAATGAAAGTCTTTTCCAGTTTTGTTGAATCTATTTTTTCAAAGTGTATTAAGTTAAATTAACCAGGAAGCAACCTTGTTGTTATAAAACAACAATCCTGAACAATTACAGGTAC
>WAAD01017210.1:0-57765 GCA_013389945.1 Fregata magnificens
TAGTAAATAAAAGCAATTGTGTGGAATCTGGGTCTCCTTCAGTGAACAAAACTGACATTGCTAACAGTAATGTGTGTGGACCATCTGTAGTTAAAGACTCTTTATCCAAGTTGGCAAGTACAATTAATCCCATGAAACGAAGTCTGCGCTCCGTGAAGACAGCGTCTGAGACCGCTAGAGAGTCATTCATAACATCTGAGAAACTAAAGGAAAAACCCACAAATTCTGCAAATTCTGTTGCTGTCCTGTCACCAGCAGTTTTTGCCAGTACAATACAGATGATTCCATCAGCACCAAAAGGAAAGCTTCCTATTTTGCCTTACTCAAGGATCAAAAATTCAGCATTCTTTAAATCTAAGCAGAATACTAATGTTATGGATGTATCTGGTTCTTCACTAAGATCTGAATGTGAAAAGATACCAGCTTTGGCGAAAACCTTTCATGTTCCGGCTAAAGCATCTGATAAGCGATTAGCTGTACCATTTACACAAGTCCCCAAACAAACCATTCGAGAAAATACCTTCTCTGCATCCAACAAAGTGGATGTTGACAGTCTTAAAAAATTGAACGGTGCAGGCTCTAAAAGAAGAGGCAGGAAAAGAAGAGCCCCAGATGATTTATTGGCTTTTCAGACCAAGCGAAGGAAATGCATCATTAATAAGTTCAGAGAAGGAAGAGAGAGGGCGAAAGTTGATCTTCAGCCACCTGAAGACAAAAAAGCAGAGGCAGTGAAAAAATACCGTAGTATTAGGCCAAAACCAGTGGTAGTTGTGCAGGCTTTTGCACCGCTGACTTCTGCAGCAATAGTAGAGACATCATCTCCTGACCGTTTAGACGAAGATTTTTTTTTAAATAGTTCACTTCCCAGCAAATATTTAAGTTACAAGCATAGTGATGCTACATCAGCTAAATCAAGTGATTTAAGTAGAAATGCATGTTCAACTATACCTAAGACGTCACATAAATGTCATGTTTGTAACCATATCTTCCAGTTTAAACACCATCTTCAGGACCATATGAACACACATACAAACAAACGGCCTTACAGCTGTCGAATTTGCCGGAAAGCGTATATTCACTCTGGAAGCCTGAGTACACATATGAAACTTCATCACAATGAAGGCAAACCCAAAAAACTTGTGTGTTGTGAATTCTGTGCTAAAGTTTTTGGCCATGCAAAAGTGTATTTTGGTCACCTAAGAGAAGTGCACAGGGTTGTGATCAGCACAGAGCCCTCTACTAGCGAGCAACAGCTGCAAGATGCTTTAAAGAAGAGAGGCACGAATATAAAAGAAGCAGAAGAAGCAACAGAGAGGTGAGTGTTTTCACTAATTCACTAATTTGCTAATGAAAACAGGATTTCAGGTTGTCAGTGGAAGTTCATAAACATCACCATTATGAAAATTGTTGCTTTTTCCTCATCTTTTTTTCCCCCCAAGTGAGATTCCTAACGGTTTAAATGTTTTGTTAAGGAATCTAGTCAATCCATTAGACCATCCAGTATTTTAGCTGATGTATTGAATATAAATTATTACTGACACTTGAATATCCAAAGTAATTTTGCATATATTCTAGTAATACCCAGTATACTGCCAGTGGAGCTATTTTGATCAGTTGATTATTTGTCACGGCTAATGCTTTTTCTGTTAATCTGTGATGTCTTCTGTCCCATTTTGGGTTTTCCCCAGAAGATAAGTGAACCAACTGCAATAAGTGCAAAGCAATTCATATTTCAGTATTAGCTTGTAGTTTGTTTACCCTATTAAATATCATTATCCCATTTCCTTCTCTGGAGTGCTGTGAGCTAATCCGTCTTGTGTGTTGATTACTGCTGCTCTTGCGATCACTTAGCCAAGTAGAAGAGTTAACGTTTACCATATTAAGATGGATAGAACATTCTTTTATCTCTGCATTATGATTTTGAGGTGAAATTTCTTGACACAGTATAAATGTTGGCTTTTCTGTTTGTTCCACTGTGCATTTACTTTCATTGAAGTGCACTTTAATAAGCTCAGGGCTTTAACCTGATGCCTCACTACGACACTACAGTTCAATTTTACATGTTTTCCTTTGCATAGCTCCACTCTCTCGGGCATCAGTTAGAAAGTTTTAAGGTATTGAACCTAAGAAACACCAGCACTTTTCTTTCAGCCTTACTAGCCTTCATATAATGAATCATTTAGTTTATCTATTTTGTTGGATGATATGTCTAAGGTGTATAAGTACACGGTATTAACATGGTCCTTTTCGTAGACATTGTGAGAAGGTTTCTGTGGAGGTCTTCTTTTGACTGGCATAACTTAGACCAGGGACTTGCTAGCGCTGTGTGTATCTGTTTCCTTTATACTGCAGAGCTGTCCTAAATCAATGAGAGGGGTTGTCCAGTTGTAAATTACATATTTAAACATTTTTGAACTGTGTTACAAACTTTTAGGAAAAAAAAGAAACTTTCAAGTTTCATTGTTTCCACCTTTGAGTGGGAGATGGGACATGTAGTTTTGCCTTAAATTGACTTCAGATCACTCAGTGTAAACAAGTTAGTTTCTCTTAGTAGTATGCTACACCTAATATTCACTTTCACTTTTCTAGTACAGAGCCAGAAGTATTTGGACTGACCTCACTAAATCAGGAACTTAAAAAAACATTATTAACCTTTTATTAAAAGGTTAGTGTTCTTAAAAGATTATTTCTACCAAGGCTAATTTTGGAGGCAATTCTTGAACTTAGCAGTGTTGAATAACATTTGGTTTCAGTTGTTTCCTAATCAGCCTTATTATTATTTTCTTTCTCCTTTTTTTTCCTGTTCCAAATAAATTAGATACTGTAGCAACAGTGCCTGTTTTTAATTAAAAGAATGTTTCATGAATGTCATCTCTTCTTGGAACTTACAAGGACAGAGATTGCCATCTCTGTGCATGGCTAATACTGAAATAGTTTGTATTTCCTTTTTTTAACAGGGGAAGTAAGTGCAATTTTGAGGACCTATTCCATAACCCAGGAGAAGTGAAATTACAGATCAAATGTGGTCGATGCCAGTTTATTGCACAGTCTTTTGGTGAAATGAAGTTTCATTTATTGTGCTCTCATGGAGAAGAGATCCAGGGAAGAGTAAAGGAAGGGGTTTTGCAAGGGAATAGAGGAGCTAAGGGGGAACTGATCAAACATGCAACCCACTTCTGGAAACAGCGCAATGAGAGAAGACATTTAGCAAAATGCAGTGCCCATGAAGAGGAGTTTTGTACTTTTCCAAAACCGAAAAGACAGATATACTTTCACCATCAAAATAATGTCGATACATTATCTAAAAGTGAACTGACGCAGTCAGGAAGTGGTGAAGCAGCCAAGGAGATGCAAAATGTAGGTTTTGGTACAGCAAGCAAAAAACCAGAAATTTGGTCTAAAGCGGGCTATAACTGCATTTTATGCAAACAGTTATTTGGAAGAAAAGAAGATCTTTGTAATCATTGGCAGAGTCATCATAACTGTGAAGACCCTTCCATTTTATGGACAATTTTTAGTTTGTTATCAAAACAAGGAATTATTGAGCTTTCTAATAATGGTGAATATTGAAGCTCAAGTCTACAATGCTGTGAAAAACATAAACTACCTTACCAAATTGTTTATGTTTTTTTGCTGTGTTGCTAAACTAACAGAAGAGATGTATCACTTCAGAAGTTTGTTTGGTGGGTTTGTTGGGGTTTTTTTAAGTTATGCTAACCTTTAGTTTGTTAAATAGAAAATGTATTTATCCAGTATCATTCCAGATGGGTACATGCAAGCCAATTATGAAACACTGTACTTAAAATTCATGCTTAAGGAACTTAGCAGCAGCAAATACTCAATACTAATGGTTAACATCAATGAAAAAGTCTCAAGTTAAATTATGCTGTACACACAGAAATAAATCAGTTTATATGAAGTAATCTCAATCTTGAATGAAATGACAAATCAGGCTGAAAGTGTAATTTCAGTCCCAACTGTGCTTCCAGATTTTATGGTAAACATATATTTCCATGCAGTTCTCTGAATCTTATGAATGTGCATGCATGCAGCCGGCGTTCAGGAACTTTATAATTTAAGAGCTTTTAATTCCTGTTTTCTTAGTTTCAGTGTCTTCAGCCATGTTCATTGCTTGCACATTTGTTATTGGCAGGTCTTTTAGGTGTTATACTCTGTCCTGGTAACAGCAAGGGTCTTTGGATTTTTAAAGTGAAAAATCTACATGTATTTTTTTGCCTTAGCTCTTTGGGTTGAAGACGAGTTAGTTGCCACCCATGAAGACGGAACCCTCAAAGCTTGAATGCTTTATGAAAAAAACCAAGTTTGTTTTAAAAATAGTAATCTCAGTTGGTTACTCCTGGGAAGTTTGACATTCTGCAATAGACTGAATGTTTCACAGTGAACTTTTAGCATGTTCCTTGCACCTCCTGTGACAGCAGCACTACTGCTGCCAACACCGTTAGCACTCTGCCTTTAACACTCTTGGTATATAGCTTTTGTACCTCTGCAGTTGACCCAGTCTGTGGCTTTAAAGGGAAATTGTTCCTTCCTTCTAAGTCTATGGTACAGGTAATGAGGTTTTTTCACTTGTGTTGCCACATTTACTGTACTAGAGGAATTGCATGCAGCACGTTAACCTTCCAATGTCAGGAGCCAGTAACAGTTGCCTTACCAGGATGCAAAGCTGTAGCAGCCTGTAATGAAGGAACAGTGCATGCTGTGTCCCCTGCTACAGAGCAGGCACAGTTAGTGACCATTTCAGCACATCTCCAAGGGGGCAAGTCAGTTCAGGCTGTAAGGAGATGGAGTTCTGGAGCTCAGTTTTGATGAAAAGGTCATTGAACCATTGAATCAAGTTTGAAATTGGTGTTTAAACTGCTGTCAGCCTTATGTACCTCTGAATTATTTTGGGAGCAATAATGGAGGCAGCAGCAGAAGTCACTGTATCACCGTTCAACAGAGAAGTCAGCACGTCAGAGGGCAAACTGAAAAATACACCAATACTGTCTCTACAGTACTACTCTATCCATTTCTTCTTGTGGTCAAACTATAATTGAGGGATTACAATGATGAAGGAGTCATTCCTAAAATGTCCTGGGTGGCTTCTCACTGTTTTGCAAAAATTTTGGGTCATGAGAAGATGAGAAGAAATCTAAAAATGTTGGGTTTTCTGAGTGGGTTTCCAGAAGATGTTGCAATATTTTGTGTATTTCTTTTGTTTTTAAACAGTAAAGGCAGTTTTGATGAGCTAATAGTTTTGATGTAATTTCTTGTTGTATGGTGCTTTGCCCTGGAGTTGAACTATAAGACTGGAGCCAAGAAAAATAAAAGACAAAAGGAAAATGCTCATAAAACTGTACAGGTGCCTGGTAAGGTGGAAGAATCGCTGTGGATTTTCAGAACTTACTTCCTACTCTCTGTTGCTATAAATACGTATTTGTGGTTGTTTCTTCGCTTTTGTGTATTACTTTTGTCTGCTGAACTACTTTACTACTTGTTCTTACTCTTGGGTATGGCACACCCATCTTTTAAAGTGTACAATATATTCATATTTATTTTCACTGGGTAGATGGAGGAGAATGTATGGCGTATTTGGAAAGGAATAGCTAATTTTAAAGTCAGTATTTCATATCAAACTGAGACTATATTTAACTTAGTAGAGTGTGTTTGCATTTAGAAGCATTTTTTTCCCCCATCTTAATCCTTTAACTTTCAGAGTCAAACAGCTTGGTGTTTTCCCTGAAACGGAAATGTGAGAACAATCCCTCCTTCACATAGTTATAATGTATCAAAGGGAAGCTCATTCCCAGCATAAAGCACGCATTTTAAGAGTTGGGGAAAGAAGTCCATTAAAGAGTTTGGATCATGTTCATTGTTTAGAACGGACTTTAAATCACCTTTCTTGCAATATCACCCATTCCTTGGTATAGTTTAAAATGAGCTGAAATGAATGCAGCTCTGACACGGAGTCCCTCCTGTTCAGGAGCAGCACCAATGATGGCAGAGTTGTCCTTCAAAAATATTTTCAAAAAGTATTTGTTAAAAATGGTGGTGCATCGGAGCCGGTGATGTAGGTGAGTTGTTTGGTGGTGGTTATCAGGCAGGAAGAGTCACTCCCTTTCATTTTGTGTAAAAGCGGGGGGAGTTGCAATGATGATGGGAGGAAGGAGGTTTGGGATGAGGGAGTGGGTTGCTTTTTTTTTTTTTTTTTAAATTGAAATTTTCATGTACAGTCTTTTCATCATGTTTTTGTGCTTCTCTCCCTTTCTCTAGTCCAGGCCAAATGGATAAAGGGGTCTCAGCTTTCAGCAATTTAAAGCCTGAAAACATGTTTTAAAGTATGGTTCTAAGCCACTTCTCAGTGTCCTCGTAAATGTTTAAAATTAGAAGCCTTTTCTTCTGAGCCTGAAAGCATTCTTATGTTTCAGGCTATTATGATTATGGTAGATTATGAAAGGTTTGGGATTTTTGAAAACAGCTTTGCATTAAATACAGATGTGTCCTTTGTTTAAAATGTGTTTGTTTTGCATTTGTGTTCATTTTGATAACATTTGGAGGTATGAAGTGAGTCTTATTTACAGCAACATTAAATAGTGCATGTTTGCTGTTCAGCGGAAAGGTTGTTATGAGTACAGTTTGCTGTTTACCTTGAAGCTGGACAAGTTAACATCTGGTTTTGCACATAAATTATATTTTTAAATTGTTAAAACGAATGTTATTGTTTTTGTAGCTGTAGTTTTGTTCCCCTCTGATTTTTCATTAAATCTGTTTCAGCTTCACTGTTCAACTTTAAAGCTGTTCCTCACATGGAAAGTTGTTCCTTCATCATCACACCATAAATAATCAAAGCTGGAGGAGTTCCATTGCTTCTCTGGCTTGCAGAGTATTGCCCTTCTCCAGCTGCAGAGCTACAGTTTCCTATGGCTAACTTGACATAGTTGCTGGCAGTAAATATTTTACTTCATGTATTTATTAGAATTTAGATCTCTGCTGTTTAGCTCCATCAGAGTTTCTGTCATACCTCATTAGATACTTATTTTATCTACTATTCACTGAGCCCTTTAGAGAAAGTGTCATAAGAAGGATGAACAGGTATTTAGGAGTGCAGATTTCAACCCTAATTTTGTGCAGATGATGCTGACGTTTGAGAATCACCAGCTTATCTAGGCTCAGCCGTGTAGTATATTATGTTTCTACAACACATCCACCTACATGCGCATCTATTTTGGAAAGAAATGTATACTTCAAACTCAGCTGTCAGTTGTTATTATCAAACCTGCACAATGTAGGTTTGTGATTATTATGCATAAAGATTAAAATGCTATTAACTGTAGCAGGTTTACTTGTCAAATTCCTTATAGCTCTGAAAAAGGAAAATCTTTGCGTGCTGAGTATGCCACAGAAAAAGTCTAGTCTCATGAAGAAAATTCTGATGGCTTAAAAAGGTTGTCCTCATTTCAGTGTGTGCTTTTATAGCTGATCTGTCATATTGTAGGATTTTCTCCACTTTTTATTAAATTGCCATAATTTTTCTTGGCTAGGAATCCTGAAGACGACCTGAGCCGGCAAGCAAGTTTCAGGAAAAAATGCATTTACTTCCTTTCTCTGTACAGACACGTCCATGGAATCAAAATAGTCTTGATGGCCTTACATCCACATGCACAACGTGGGGCAACATGCAAGATTTGGGCTTCAGTGTGTGACTTTATGTGGCTGACCATTCTGCAGTTCCAAAGTGGAAACTGCAAATTTGAGTGTAAAAATAACTTGGTTTTCAGACTTGAGTGAACATCTAATACCTTATTGACAAACCTTCAAGAAATCCTAAAAAATGACAATAGTGTACTTCTCTACTTGTGCTTTGTGTAACAATTTTATTGATGTAGTAGTACCAGGAGTGTTCTAAAATATGATAGGTCTGGTGCTGTCGAGTACAAAGGAAGCTTTCTCCCTTCCATTTTTTTCACATTTTGTTGACTTTCCCATGTAAGCATAAGAAATGATGGAACGAATTATGATTTCTGCTGCTGACAAATGCAGAAACGTAATTCTGAAGTTATTTTGCAGAAATTTCAAATTTAATCTAGAATAACAGATGAAATCAGTGAAAAGAAAATTCTATTGCAAGGAGATAGGTAAGTAAACTGTCCCATATGTGGATTTCTCTGCACAATTACACCGCTGTAGATTAAATGTATAGATGATAGGTCTTCTGCTGGTAGGTACAAACAGTTTGTTCTTATCCAGAGTTATTTAGAGTGGCCAAGGGAAGTAAGAATTAAAAATGTCCATACCTTCTCTTTGACTTGAATTTTGTTAAATATTTCTACTGTTATGCCAGTCCAGATCGTGGTCCAAGGCATGTAGATACTCAAACACTTTCTAGGGGACTTATAGCATAATTCGGTGGAGGAAAAGGGAAGAAATACCCGAAGGAAGTAGTGATGATGAAGGTTGGCACAATGTATTGAATATAAGGTCAAGCTTCAGTATGACTAGGCTTTGATGGTCTGTATGCATGGAAGTGTCCTGTAGCCTTAGTCTGAACTACTTCCTTCCACCGCCGGTGGTTACGTGGTTCCAGAGTCTGCTCCCAGTTGAGGTGCATCTGTCTGGAGCATCCTTGGCTTCCTTGGGCACGAGCTCTTCCAAATGGCATAGCTGACTTTGTGAATGTCCTCTTCTTTTGGTGTCTCAGTTAAATGCTTGTAGTTAGGTGAGCCACATGCTGGCTGCTGAGACCAGCTGCTGCCGGACTTGAAATGTGGTCTTTCATTTTCTGAGGAAAGCATCTTTTACCTTTAGTCTGTAAAAGTGAAATCAAATGCTGCATCAGTACTTAGGAAAATGGCTCACACGGTTTCCTGCGGATACAACACTGATAAGTAATAGCAAAAAAAGTGAAGCTGCTAAATGTGATTTGTGGGGTTTATGTGCCATTACAAAAGACTAGAATGTACCATCACCTAGTTAGAATCATAGACTAGAATAAGGGAAGTTCCATAGAAGTGTCTCATGCAGATCTGATGGTGTAAAGCAGCAATTCAGAGACAGTGTGACAGATTTTTATTTTTCCCTCTCTTCCCTTTTCTCACTTCTCTTTTTGCTTTTTTGCTTTTTCTATTTCTATTTTCCTAGCCACCCTACCTTTTCAGCATCCTCTGTGAGCTGTTCTGGCTGAACGCAATTTATAAATGTCTGATTCAACAAAGTCAGCATTGTGTCTGGCATCTTTGCTACTAGCCAAAAGCCTGTGATCAAGTAGTTGTGAATGCTGTTTCGCAGAATGACCCCGGAGGTCAGCCGGGCCGGCCTCCCGCCCAAAGCAGGGCTTAGCACCAGCCCGGGAGCAGAGCGATGCTTGGCGTTCTGGAAACCATTTCTGTTGCTGTTCCCACTGGTCCATCTCCAGTGGTGGAGTTGCGAGCGTAAACAAGGCTTCAGTACGGTAGCTGATACTTTAAGCGCTGTCATAAGCAATTTTATCACATTTGTAAAGAAAGCACAAAAGGTGGGACAAAAAAATCCCTCCAAAACCAAACAAAGTTACAGTTTCAGCTGGTGATCCCTCAGTAGCGAGAACTTTTGGCACAAAACCCTGTCCTTTTTGTTGTAGACCATGGCCAAGCCTCTTGTCTACGTGCACGAAGAAGCTTACGCTCCTTTGACTACTCTGCTTTTTTTGGGACTTCAGTGTGTGTGCCTTTTATATACAATGAATATACTACTTTTTTTCTACAGTTGATTTAAGACAAAAATAAAGCATTTTATTTCCTGTATGCTAAGTAATTTTGTGCAGCTTCAGATTTAATCTGACTTTTGAACATAACACCCTATCAAGGAGATCAATATACCTTCCTGTTGCTAGAAGCAATAAATGACATGGTGAGGGAGGAAAGCAGTAAATATCCCTGTGACCGTACCTTTGAAGCAATGCAGTTGCTTTCCACTGGAAGTTTAATTTCTTCATGTTTTTAGTTAAAAGCTTTTACTAATTTTAACTGAAGTAAATACACTGCTATACTTTGCTATTCAAATAAATCCGTTTTCAGCTCTGAGTCCTTGGAATTTGAATCCCGTCCAGCCATTTTCTGCTATCTGCCAATTCCTTGCCAAGTGCAAACCTGACGCTCTTGCCAGTAAATCCACCTTGTGCCATTTAAAGGCATCTGCCGTCTTTTCTCTGGAGCTAATCAAAGTTTGCGAGAAGACATTTTTTAAAGGGAACCAGCTCTAGAATTCAGGCCATTTAAATTACGCAAGTTAATTAAAAGCAATTGCAGTGAACTATAAAATAGAGAAGTGGTACAGATCATTTGAAAGCTCACTTATTTTTATTCTCTTTTGTGAATAATAGGAGAGGAAGTTTTCCAGGGAAGAATTTGGGGGTTTTGTGCTGGTTTATGTGCTGCTCTCCTAATCCACTTTTTAGCCTCTCCCGAGTACAGCACAGCAGAGCCCAGCCCTGCTTCGTAGGTCAATTGCGTCCTGTTAAACTCAAAGCACCATTTCATTTTTACCTTGTAAAACAGCTGGGCTGATAAACGGATGGGATACTGCACTCCAGGAGACAACCGCGATGTCTGCACAGGTTAATAGTCTCATATCTTTTAAGCATAGCATTTCCGCTGTCTTTACGCACGCACGCACACACGATCACACACAAAATTATAACAGGATTAAGTCTGTGGAACATTTTTTACTTGTTTGTTAGTGTCGCACTCTACACAGTGTATTCCAGTTATTTTTCTTTTATTAAAATGCAGTAGCAGTGTCATTACATTGCTAATGTATCTCTGGCTGAGCTGAATCCTAAAGCACACGGTGGCCACCTGAGTTTTTCCAGGAAATTGGATTAATTGTTGAATTGTTGGGATTTCTTTTAAAAAACGTGCTACTCTTGCTGGTTGACACCATGTGTAGGGTTTAAACTATATTTCTGAGTGTGATTTATTGGTCCAGCAGAAAAGTCTGGTGCTAAACCTTTCCACTGGGATTTGCTTACATTAGGAAGCAATGCAGGTGGCAGTCTATTTCAACACGGAATGGATTTTTTTCCCCTTTCTGATAAATGAAGTGCTTATGTAAAGTGAGAGATTGAAAAAAAAATGAGAAGCCTGAAGCCTTTAGAGGATCCGTCTGAAAGCTCCACCCGCGGGCAGACGAATGTAGGGTAAATCTGACGCAGTTTCCATACCTGCTCTCCTCAAGCGTGCGTCATGTGCAGTACAAGGGGGTATTTTGACACCAAACTCATTTCGTCCATCACTTCATAATAAATCGTCCCCATATCTTCATGGTAGGCATCCTTTATTCTTTGAGCTCTTGTCTTGTATTTTCATTTTGTGCATAATAGGTAGGATCTGGTTTTGAATTAGTGCTCAACAAATTGTCTGTTCTGAAGCTTTATTGTATGCGAGACTGCTCCCTTTGGCTACTGCTAATCCGTATCGTCTTTCTCCCAAATGATTCTTTCGGTGTCATTTAATGACAAACATTTGATAGTTTTTACTGTCAAATATTATATGTAAATCTCCTAACAGTGTCATATTCTTAAATTATTGTAGCGCTTGATTAAATTAGCCCTTTTAAAAGGGATCCAGGTTCACTAATAGTGTTTCCTGCAATGCCCATCTCTAGAGAAAACCGAGATCTGACTTCTATAGTCAGAACCAATTAGGCTTGTCCTTTTTTTTCCCTCTTCTCTCTGCAGTGTTCAGATGAATTGCATTTTTCAGGCACAGTTCAAGCAGACTGTCAGGTCTCCGGGGCTCTCTGCCTCCTGGGCTCCGCATTCCCACTGTCAGCTGTGAAAAATAATTCCCCCTTTGCAGCTGTGTCCAAGGAAAGTAAGATGATAAATCCACAAGTTAGATTTAAGAAGGGGGAAGTGCATTATTATTTACTCAGCATTGAATAAGGTTTTGTTCTAGGAGATACGGCTGCTGCGAGGCATGGAAGAGCGTTCTCAGGTTTAAAGCTTTGTAGCTCATGAAGTTGGTAGGATTCATTCGCACTTAAAAGAAAATTTAGGGGGTTGTTCTCAGTCACAACCTTTTTGGAGTACCTAAAATGTAGCAGTGGTTTTGAAAAACACCAGGCTGGGGAAAAAAAAAAAAAGGAAAAAAGGAGTGAACTGTAAACACAGCGTAATGAAGCCTCGAGGAAAAATCAACAAAAAATCCCCAACATGTGCAGGCTATCTGAGTGTAAATAACTTCTTTCAGATGAAATTCATGATAGAGTAGACTTGTTCAACTGCTCTGATGAAACTGTGGTATAATTAAGAACTACTTTCAAACCAGAAGAAAACACTAGATCTTTTAGCTTTGGAGAACTGAGAAGTTCTCCCTGTGGTAGGGGAGAGCTGCAGATATGAAGTTTGTCACTTGGAATCGTCGCTCAGTTCGCTGTGCAGCAGTTGTCTGCACTATTCTTTTCTTTGCTGTAATGCCATAGTAGTGCTTTGCTGTGGAGGATAGATGCTAGAACTTTAATCACTGCTAAGTCTGCAAAGCAATTGAATCTCCAGTTTAAAAAAAAAAAGAAAAAAAAAAAAAGCCATTAAAATGAAGCCTTAAGTCTCTTGCCATTCACCTTCTCACCTTTCAAGTTTCCTGCCCCTCATTATATCAGCGTTAGATTTAATACACATCAGTATCAATGCAGCACAGCCATCCAGCTTCCTTGCTCTGTACAGGCAAGCCCTGTCACTATTCTAATAAACCTTTAAATGTATCCAAATGCTTCTCAAGGCGTTCAGACAACACAGCAAATAGTGCTTTGCTCGCTGTCAAATTAAAGTGATTAGTTTATTTCTAAATGCCAACCTTCTGAGAAATAAAGCAGCATGGTAAATGCAGCCACCTTCCTTTTTTAAACTTGGTTTTAATAGCTTGCTGTACTAATGGCCAGAACTGTAATTGGGTGGGAGAACTTTGAGCTGCTCCATATTTCAACTGCTGGAATGTTAATATTATATATTGGAAACATTTTCATAGACCGCAGAAGGCTAATGTGTCTCAGGAGCGAGATTCATTCAGGAGGGGCCGAGGTTCGTCACGCATCTCGGCTTGCCTGCTCCCAGGTAAGCCAAGCGCAGAGCCAGGTGTGTCGAGTCCCGTGCCTTGCGGTCCCCTCTCCCAGCCTCTGCTTTTCCCCAATAACAGAGTGCTGTAGCTGCACGGGACTCGATTTACTCTGCTGTTTAGCCAGCGCCAGGTCGCAGTGTGGGCAGAGGCTGTAGTGCTGCCTCCAGCCAGAGGACCCTCCAGGAGGAGCTGCCTACAGAAGGGCGCGCTGCAGCAGGTGCCCAGCAGGCGATTAGAGCAGATCCTGCAAAAACTTAATTTTTAGGCGCTTAACTGCCACTTCTGTGGCAGTTAATAGTATTCTCATCGCAGGTCTCTGCAGGACTGATGCCTGTGATGTGACATCTGTGACACCCAGCCCCTCTGGCATGTGGCGGTTGCCCATTAGCCAACAGCCGTGGCACTGGGCAAGTGTATGCGAGCATACAATGAAAAGGGAGAATTAATCTGAATTACAGAGCGGTGTATCTTCTCTCTTCTAATTAATTCATGAGAAAATTGTGTAACAAGAAAAATCCTGTCGCTTGTGCTGACTACAGCAATCCAAACAACAGGTCAGGAAATCCCAGTACAAGAACCTTACTTGGACTTCACTGAACGTCCTCACTGATAGATTATTACCTGGCAAGTGTTAGTAATTGCAGATGAAGAGTGAAGTTCTGTCAAGAAGCCTAAACCAAGACAGAGGAAAACCAAGGAGTAGTTTTACTTGTGTAGTTACGGAGAAAGAGGTTAATTGCTGTACGTAATTACAACACAAGTTAGAATAAATTGGTCTGAACTCGCCCACCAAATTGCAGTTTGTGGAAGGTACCAAACTAGGGCGATAAAAGCTGGAGAGGAGTCGAAGAAATTCAAAAGTATTTCCAGAACTGGATATTTGGTAAGAACGAAGGCAAATAAAGATACCTGAAAAGTTATATAATTTTTTTAATATCTGCCAAAGTCACTGCAAGGGATTAAAAGAAAAGAGTATTTGGTTCCTCATTCCATGTTAAATTCACTGGGGAGCTTTTCCTTCCCTCCCGTTTGCTCTTTCACACATGGTTGCATGCCCCATGCGAAGACTTTGCACAGGTACGCAACGCACAGGCTCGCTGCGCTCGTGCCAGCTGCAGCGGGGGGGTTGGCTGCTTAGGCAGAAAACAGAAAAAAACCCTTATTGTCGTTTTCTTTACAGTAACCTGTAAAAAATCTCAGTCTCTGCAAAGAATAGCAGTACCTAATGCTAAGTAGGAAGTACTGATTGAAATGACACATAATGATGAATACGTTCATACTGGGTGTGGATGGCCACAGAGCGATTTCTTTCTCGCAGACTTAAAAAGTGCATTGTTTGTTTTAGATTTTTGTCCCTCACACAGAGTTTTCCTACCTGTAGCATTGGTTATTGATTGATGTTTTGTAGACAGTCTGGGAAAAGTAATTCAGACAAGCAGGTCTGGAAGTATTTTCAGGGATTTCAAATGGAGAAAGATTGAAATATACTTGGAGAAATAGCCTTGAAAATGTAATAGCAGCTTGGTTTTCAGGCGTGCTGTGACAAACACTATTTTTTGTTGTCCTCCTAGCTGTATCCCCCCCGCGTCTGCATGCAGCAGTCCTTTCCAGCAAAATCCCTTTTAGTCATTCAATGTATAAGAAACTTTAAAAAAATATTAGAAATGAACAAACAAAGACCCAGGTGTTTTTTTACAAGGTGGTAAAGCTGAGCATCAGAGTTGACTGAAGTGCACCCATGGGCACATGGTGGAATGCTTTTCCTTTGGGGACACATGTGTCCAGGGAAGGGGAGAGGTATAAGCACACTGAGCCTACCACTGTTATTTCAGCTTTTCCCATCGGTGCTGAGCCGCAGCCTTCCCAGTCACGGCGTTACCACCACTGGAGCTGTTTGCAGGCTCCATCACTGTCCCAATAAGAAAAACGTGACTCGTTGCTGGGAACAAAATACTTTTTATGCCATATGAAATGCTTTGCTAGTGAAATCTGATACAGGCTTCATGTTAAAATGATTGGTGTAAAGTTCAGTTTGCTGCACTTTGATACTTCCACACTCAAAGCGCTTTGGTTAGTGAGTGGGAGCAGGGAGCGTGCAGTCCTCTCCTTCGCCCCTGAGCCCTGGGGCGCTGGTGGCAAAGAGCGGGGAGGATTTTGGAGACAGTGGCAGGTTGGGAAGAGCAGCCCATTGCTTTCACTGCCGTGCTGCAAGGATGGCTTACAGACTCGGCCGAGCTTTGGAGACACTACAAGTGTTCATGTGGTTTTCTCTTGTTGTTTCTCCTTCTCCACGTTAGGTGCGAGTGCCCTGAGCTGGAGCTCAAGGAGAGACCAGTTCCTCCTGCAAACAGTCCCTGGAGCTCTGCTGCTGCCAGGCGGGAGGGTTACGGCAGCTCCAATGGGGGCCACAGGCAGCGGGGAAAAATGGGGCTGTGTCAGCACCTGGTAGAAGAAAGCCTGAGTGATGATGGGTGAGGCTCAGAGCAATAGGAATAAATAAACTTCTTAGGTCATAAAGTTTGATCTCCTTCCTTACTGCCTGATTGCTCTGGTAGCTCATAATCATCTTGTGAGCTAATAGTCCTCCTCTTTCTCTGTCAAAGCCAAATAACAAGTCCCCATGCTAAAGCTACGGTTCCACTTAGGTGTCTCCAGGTGCACGATGTGGAGTTGGTGCAATCAAATTTAATCCATTTCTAATATTCCAACCCACAAAGTCATCTAAGTCTCATACGTAATATTCCAGTATTCCCATCACCCTTACCATACCAACTAACTCTGCCAGATCCACAGATTACATTAGGATTTTCCTACCTGGTTAATAAAAAATATTAAATAAAATAACTTGAAATGCCTTCAAAAATGGTGGTACCCATCTTTACCTGATGGCTCCATCTCAGCACAGCCCACAGTCGTCTTCCTCTTGGCCGGCTTCTGCCCATGGCAAAAGTACGTGGTTAAATAACCGGTTTCTGTACGGCACCTCTTAGCCGAGGTGCAAGTAGCTTACACCCAACACACCCCACTGTGCGAAAGGTCACTCGTCTTACTGAAGAACGGTATGAGATTAGGTTGAGAGTAGACAACTTTGGGGAGTATATACAGACCTTCATGTCTTTCGTTATCTTTTGACTTCATAAATGTTTCCAAATCATAGTTCAATATTGAGGATGGACTAAAATGGTTACAGTTGTTGAGATTGCTTGGTTTTCCCTCTTTATGATGTATTTTTGTCTCACATATTGATGCTTTTTGTTTGATAGATGTTTTCCAGCGGAGACAGGCTGGTCATTCCCAGTTTCTGTGCAACAAAATCTTTTTCAGGTGGGATATGGGCACTCCCAGTTTTACATTCACATTCCCATTTAATTTCCTTTGCAGCATCTAACTGGGTTTGTCCACATCCCTACACCTTCTTACCTGTAAGAGTTGACGTTGCTTTGCTGATCAGTTTTGTTTTCAGGAACTCATTCAGTGCTTACTCCTGCTACCCTCTCTCAGGTGACAGGATAAGGCATCTTCCTTACAAGCTTTTTCTCCTTGTTTGGGATGCTGGTTTTTAAACAGCATTTTTATGTTTATGGAGAGAAATGTCATGCTTGTCCCACACTCGAGTTCTTCAGTTCAGTGGGTGTCATTAACCTGTTTCACTGATTTCTTAAAGCTTGACATTAGAAATTGAAAATCTGACTCAAATACCTCAATTGCTTTTTTTCCTTTTTAATTTAAAATAAATCAAGTCATAAGGAAGTGGCATCTATGTCTTACCTAGATGGACATCAGTTAAGACAATTTAGCTCAATTCCGTAGTGGTTTTTGGCATATGGAGCAATACTCAGCCAGTCTCAGTGTCGGGTGGGTGCAGAGATCCCCACCGTGGGCAGGGAAACCGCAGAGCAGAAGGAAAACATTAAGTGTTTTGAAACAGTTGTGAGAGGCTCTGCAGAATTTATGGCCTTCGGGGGCCTGTGAGAGGTTTACAAGGCCGGAAGGTTTCTGGGGAGCACTTTTGTGTGGGCTTTTGCAGGTGGCTCCCCGAGATCATACATCTCCATTTGCTGGAATCACCTTGTTGCTGGAACTGGTGCTTCTTTGGCTTTCTGAGGGGCTTTTCTTTGGCTTTCTGGCTAGTCACGTCTTTCTGGGGAAATGGGCAATTTTGCTGCAGAGCAGCAATCGCGTTCTCAGATCCTCTGCGTCACCAGGAGGACGGGCAGGCTCCTGGCATGTAGCAACAGTATCAGTAATCGGTGAAGATCGATATACTGTTTTGGAAAACAGTTGTTTGTAAAATGTCTGTGCAAGGCCAGGAGGAAAAAAAGCCTTGCATTCAGGTCAGCCTGAACTGAACAAATTTATTCCTCCAGGTGGTTTTATTTTTCAGTGAAATTTCTTGCAACAATACAGAAGATAGTGAGTAATGTGTAGCAAAAATCTAGTTCTATGTATATTCTCTTTGACTTTTCACCAGAGGTCTATTAGATGTTTTCTGATGATCAATTTTATAATCCCTTTAAATAGCAACAGCATAATTTTAAGTGGCTTATTTAGTGTAATGCACGAAGATTGTAATGAGCCAGAAGCCTCTCCAGGTACAGTGGCCATGCCAGTGCCTCCTTTCCTGAGCTTATCTTTCTAGTCATTAGGAGCCCACTAAAGCTATTGAGCACAGCTGGAAACAGGCGTCATTGCCAATATTTCATATGTTTTTCATCCATTGACCACAAAGGCTTCATTTGCCCATCCACCCTGGCTCACTGTGATTCTGGTGGGAAGCAAGCACACGAGTTTGCGGGTCCACGCTTGCTGTCCACAGGTGACTTGCAGGGTCTCCTTCCATGGATGACCTGTGCAACATGGGGGGAAATGCAGCCATGCAGGTACCTGGCTGGTGTTACAAATTCATGACAATTAATTCTTGTCACAGATTGCTGGGTCTCCCCCTCACACGCTTTGAGGGAACATTTCCAGTGAGAATGAAGTCTGTGGCTTCCCCACCCAGCCTGGCTCTGCAGCAGTAGGTCCCAGTGCTGTGTCCCAGCCCATCCTGGAGAAGCTGGGAAACTCCCACTCCAGTCCTGGAGGATGGAGGTTACTCCGATTTCCCCAGGCTTGCCTCAGTGGCCACCCCTTCCTCTCAGACACGTTGGTGTTCTGCTGCTTGTCCATATTTAACATCTTTTGGCTTAAATCCATTTCTTACGTCTTTGGCTGGAAAGGAAAATGACAGAGAGGGAGGCCTCTGCCACATGCTGATATGCTAGAGACTGCGTGGGGGTTCCCCAATGCTTCCCAGGCCAGAGCATGTCCTATTGCATGTCCCACCTGCAAGCTGCATGCTGGTGAGGTGAGCTCAAGCATTTAGTCAGCTTCCAAAAAAATCCCTGCTGGGGCTGACAGTATTGGTAGTATTTCACTGAAGCCTTTATTTACACAACTGGTGCAAGTATCACGGAAAGATTATTGCAGAGGGGGGGATGAGGGTTGTTTAAAGTGGATTTCAGAAAGAATACAGGAATTGATAATTCAGTTTTATGAATCACAAAACTGGGCAGCTAAAACTTGAACGAGGAGCTATTTGGTAACTTGTAGCATAACCTGCCCACCATATAAAGGTATTATCCATCCTTGAAGAGGCTGCTCTAGCTCTGTTTTAAGGGATATACCTGAATGTAGTTATTTCTCTTGGGTTTTGCTCTCCTATAGGGCTAGCAGCTGGAGAGCATGCTTTCTGATCATATTTTGGTCTTCTTTTTAATTCATTTCTCCCACCCTAAAGTATTCATCAGCTGCTGTAACCTGTTGTTTCAGACAGCTGCTAGATCCTAGCTGATGGAGTTTATTGATTTCTGACTCTGATCTTGCAAATCTTATTTCAAATTCATCACCTGCCAGCACTGTACTGGGAGCCTGAGCTGAACCACAGCGTATTATGGATGCGAGAGCTCTCTCGTGGGCTTTCTTGTGCCACCAGCTGCAAAGTCCCTCTGTGGCCCCTGCTCTGGAGCAGCTCACCCTGATGCTCTGAGAGGTCTCAGAGCAAACCCTGACCCCTTCCCCTCCTGCAGCCCCGTGCACAGCTGTGCCCGACACCTCGGCATGCCAGCACCAACCGTGCTGTGCTGTGTCGCACTGTGGGAGAGGGGAGACGAGGAGCTGTGCAGAGCAGACGTCAGGCAGTGCCTTGGTGGCCGCAGCTCGGCGGGTGGCAAGCCCCCTGTTCCAGCCTACCTCCAGCTCTGCTCTCCTCAGACACGCATTATGGTCCCGTCCTCTCCGCTGCAATGGAAAGCCTGAAAACCTGAACCAGATGCAAGGTTTCACCTGAGTTTACAGACAGCCTGGAAGCAATAACTCTGGGAGGTATAAACTGCTCCTTTCATCGTAATAAGATGTTAACGGGGGGAAAGCCCCACTGCTTCAGGCGGTCCTCTATTAACGCCGCCGCAGCAGCTGGGAAAGGGGGATCTGCTGGATCAGTGTCCACAGTGCCCACCCCCGTGCATCCCCCCATGCCCACGGCTCAGGGTCTCCGATTCACACGTCCCCCCTGACGTGGTCCCGCTCCCTGAGGCAGAGGGTGCCTGGTCATCCCCCTCGCACAGCTCAGGGTCCCTGGGGTCCCAAGGTCTTTGGTGAGGGCAGTGGCGCATAGCGCTCCTCGGAGGGCTGAACAAAACATCTGTTTGCCATCACTTTGGGTTGTTTATAGCATTTTGATGCTCTCTTCTGCAACATTTTATTTTAAGGAGCCTGGAGATCCTCCCATGCAGAGTGCAACAGAAGTACAGCTTGCTCCTGCTTTATGTATTTCAGCTAAGGTTGCCTAATAATTTGTGAAGTTCACAGACCACGCTCCCCTCTGATGTGAGGCTAGACGCAAGAGCATCATTCCCAGCTCTCGCGTTTCCAGCCACAAGCCAAGCTGCTCTCCTCTCCCCCTTGCTTTCTATGGGAAGGGATGTTTGGACAAAACCAAACTGGCCCTTCCTTGACTTGAAGTAAAAAATCACATTACAACTTTGGAAGCCAGGCTGCAATTTCTCATCATGCAGCACGGGATCAGAGGAGCAAAACCAGCCAATGCCCTCCTCTGCGGTGCTCTTGTTTGCTTTTCTATAGTGGAAAGTCCGTACATGCGGTACGTGGCTTGGGCAGCGTTAAGGTAAGGAGGAACAGAGAGGTAATGTGTTTTCTGCTGGGCAACCTTATCTGCTCTGATTGTGCTGGATTTTCAGCTAACTGTGACTGTGAAGAATAATTACCATCATGTGTTACCTGAGATTACAGGGTTGCTTTCCAACTAATGACACTAGGAGAACCAAGCAGTTGTTAATATTTAATCAGACTCTTGGCTTAATAATTGGATAAATGAGGATGTAATTACACAATTATAGAAGACATTTCAGATAGGAACTGTGCTGTTATTAATAGTGAAGGTGAAAGCTGGTGAACATACACTGTTCAGTCCCATCAAGTACACCATTAAAAAAGATCTTCAGCACTAGAGTCTAACAGCATGTCCTATGAGATGGGAAACAAAGGTTTCAGCTGCTTTTGAGAGAAAAATTCCTGCTTGGCCAAGAGGTTTCAATGTAAGAAAAATACCAGACCAGATGTTTTGTTGATGTGGCAAGCTGTAATCAGGGGTAACTAGGGAACATTTAAATACGTACACAGAGTATACCACGCGTTTATGGCTGTGCTTTATGTATCATTTCTCAGCAGTCAGGCAATTATTTTCCCTAGGTTTTTCATTTTAAATTTTATAGCAAACAGAGAGGTGCCTTTTAATTCAGCGTAGTATTTACCTGCCCAGTGGAACTTTTCTTTGAAATAAATGTTTGTCGTATAGCACATGCAAGGTGTTGTGTTTGATCGCAAAGTACCAGTCAGAATGAAAATGGGGATGCTGTCTATAATAATTTCATTGGTCTGTTCTTTTAATCCTGTGCTTTATCTCAGCTCCTTAAAAACATTTTATTTTTTTCAAGTGATCCTGATTTGAAAAGATTGCAATAGTTGCAGTTCTTCAGTGCTCCACCACAGTGAGCACTGACTGTAATTCTCTCAAGAGCCAATTAGTGGGATACTGGAAAGTTAACATCAAAATCAAAGAACTTATTGACCAGCATGATTGCAGGCTAGTGATATGAATCTGAATAATGCATGAAATTAAATCTTAGAAATGCTTTGCACAATGCAATGAGGCACCATTCAAGTGTTAATGTGGTTTCTCAAATGAGAGGTTGTAAAAACAGGCAGCATGTTTGTTGGCAGATGCTATGGGCAATAGTATTTTGATCCCCTCCTCTTCCCAGCTAGCATTCCTGAAAAGTTTGCAGTGATCCACTGGATGCACAGACATTGTTGAATTTCTCAGTGTCCGGTTCTAACTGTGACTAGATACCACCATCTCTGGAGTGTGCTTTGAGATCAGGGGAAGAAATGTCCTGTTGAAGTCACATTAATGTTTTTCTTCTAGAGATATTTATATCAAGAAATCATGTAATCAGAGAAATGGCTTGCATGCTTACTGCTCAGCTGAGTGCTGGTTTTGTGCCAGTGCCTGATCTGCACCATGAGCTGTCAGGTCCTCCTGGCATGTGCTTGCACATCGGTTCCTCTTTAACAATTTGTATTTGGTGTTGAGCTCATGCTGTGAAAAGAGCAGAATCCTTCCATTATAGTGATGCAGAGCCAACAGAGATAATTAGGAAAATAAGCTCTCAGCCCCAACAAGGTTAAGATTTACCTATATGACATGTTGGCATAGAATAGTAAAGGAGATATAAAGAAATGCATAACCAGAATCATTTCCTATGGCATGCTATCTTGTGATCCAGTTTAGTGCAACCTGTTTCTTCATCCTCCTCTTTGCCTCACCTTGAGTCTGCCAATCCTGTCTGCCAATCCCGTCTTACCCAAACTGGTCCCACTGAAATAATTTCCCTCTGTTCTGATTTTGTTATGCACCTTCCTAAGTCTGCATCTCTATGGCTCCCAGCCTCACTTTTGAGTTCTGTATAGCTGCAGACTGTGCCTTCCAACCTCCTTGGCAGACCTCTCACTCGTATGTGATACCCACCTACCTCCTTGTGCTCCCCGTTCCTTCTAGTACTTTCATTGCATTGCCATCAAGAACATCTCTGATAAAGAGACTTGCAGCTCTCTTTCCTTTTCAAGACATGATTCCTCTGTTTTGCTTTCCCCATGGGCTACCTCCAAACCCCTGGATGAAATATAGTTTAGAAACCCAGGAACCTTGTATTTGAACACTGCCCAAACAAGCTAAAATATATTGAACCTGTTTGGTTAAAACACACCTTTCCTCTTCTGCTGAGAACCCACCCCCCTGGCAACTCCATCCATGAATTGTCCAGGCTGTACATTCCCCAAGGAAGGACCACCTATGGCACTTGGCTGTAAAACACATCATCTCTTTTTATCCCTGCATAAACAGATTGGGGATAATGAAATAAGCAGCACACAAGGCTTTCCACTCCCACCCTACAGACCCACGCTACCCTGCCCTTTGAGGGGCGAGTGCCAAAGTGGTGAAATCTCTTTTGGCCCGTTCGACACACAGTTTTTCCGTGAGCAGCAGGGAAACTGCTGTCAGCTGATGGGTTTGTGGTGGGGTGAAGAGAGAGCTGCCTACAAGGTCCTGCCTGCTGGGAGCACGGGCATGGAGATGCATAATTTCCTGTAACGGAGCCTAGCCTCCTCTCAATGCATTACTTGTAAGAGACGGTTTCATTATCTCTAAAGCTTTTTATTGCATCACATCCCGTTAGTCAAGACATGATCTGTGCCCAGTGCTACTCCAGCAGTTACGATAAAGGCCTTTGCTGTTGGCTTTTGGGGGAAAGTCCAAGACTGACAGGGGGACTTTTCTAGCTAAGGCAAGCAAGATTTATTTGTGGCACCTTGAAAACAGAAAATGCTGCGTATGTACTTACGTATTTTTCTAATGCCAAAGTGGCTTGCATTTAAACCTTTTGAAGTCCTAATGACTTGGTCTGTGAATTCCTGATCTACTCTGTCTATAAAATTCAAAATAAAACAGAAAGATATTGAGTCCTGGCATCTGCAGAAGACACCTCTTCTCCCATGTGTGGGGTACTCCCTTTTGTACCTCTTGGAGGTTTTAAGTCCAGAAGACTGCAAAGTCAGTGACCATAAAGTGCTTATGGCATGAATATATAAAACGTGTATTTAATTAAAATGTTAATATACGTAGAATGTTTCAAGGATGCTGCTTTGTAGATTTCTGCAGATTGAGCACATCAGTAATTTATGCACTGTCTGGTTTTGCATGTTGTACTGGGCTATTTAGTCTTGTCCTCAGCTGAAATGTGGACCGTGGCAGCCCTTCCACTCTGTGCACTACCCCAGAGAGACAGGATGCTTTGCAAAAGGAATGCACAGCAACAAATGCCGTCTCATGGACATTTGAAGTGGCGCACACACTGATACATGCTCACAAGCAATTCTAAAAGAAAGATGAGCCACCGTTACCTTGGAGCTTTGGAGTAAATTTAGCTTTCTGCCAAACTGATACCTCCGTTTCTCTAGTCATGATTTGCAAAGGCAGCCTTCATAGGTTTCATAAAATCTGTTTGTTTCTCTGTCCTTTCCTTTGAAAAAAGTCAATGTCACCCAGACCTCACAGAGCTCTCAGCTGGATGCACATGTTGGCTGCCCTGTTTGATTCCCACTGAGCTAAATGTGTTTGTTTGCATTTAACCTCCTTTGAAGGGAGTGAGAGTCCAGCAATGTATCATCTCTCTGTGCTGAGTCAGGGGGATCCTTCCATGGGTTTTTCCCACAGCCCCCAGAGGTGGTATTCAGGGCACTTCATAATAACTTAGACACACCAGCTATTCCTCTATGTAATAACTCCCAAAAGAAAGAAATAAAAAGAGGTTACACCGAGTGTGGATCAACTGCAGGGCACATCTTATGTTTTCATAAAACTCTAAATATCAAAAGTAAATCTGCTAATGCGAGTGCCCCTAACCAATGGAGAGTAATCAAAAGGCTTGCTCAACTTGCTTTGAAGGTTGGAATAAAGAAGGGTTTCTTTTGGTGCTTCAAATTCTGGTCACTGGGCACGTTCAGTCAAATGCAGTCAATGAAGTGCAAAGAAGCAGAATGGCTGGGAAAGCCCAGGGAGAGGGAAGATGAGCAATGAGCTTGTATTTTGGCAGGGCGCTGATGGCGAGCCTGAACTCATTGCAGCATAAAGAAACAAGTGATATAAGGCAGTACTGGGTTCTGCGGGACCCGCTTATCTTTCTTTTATCTGTAGATTTTAATTTCTATCTGTAAAAGAATGGATGGATGTTATGCAACATTTTTCTAATACTCCAGCTGTGGAAAACAAACCACATTTGGCACATAAAATAACAATGAAATTATCTGAAAGATGTACTGTTCTTAAAAGCAGCTACAAGTACGTGTTCAAACAACTTGCTGGAAAAGAATAGATCCAATGTGTCAGCTGATAATACATAAGCTTAGAAGGAGGGAAAATTTAAGCCAAGAGAAATATTGCACTTCAGAGAGTTCAAATAAAGAAGAGGTTCCTTTCCACCAAACTTCCGCAGGCTTGCAAGGCGTAAATTACACAAACAGCATTTAAAAACAGGAATGCAAAATTCAAAGAGCGAAATTAAAAGCTCTGTTCGTGTTCCAGCCGTGCAACAAGTGTGGAGCAGATGTTGGAGGCCTACGGTTAAGAAATCCCCTGGTCTGGATGCACAATTTCCAGCGCGTCCTGTCGGCACACATCTGAAGGTAGGTTCGTAACAAACATACTGTCAACTGTGTAAAATACACAGTCCATGAGAAGAGGAAATACTGCAGATCTGAGAATGATGCTTTCCCTTGTGTGTCCTCTAATGAAGCTGCTATTTCATAGCGTTTCCGAACGAGGAGGCACTGGTGGCCCGAGAGCTGTCACACTCCATCTCGGTGAAGACCCACCTCCTTTCCCAGTTCCTCTCTCACGCTGGTGCTGAGGTTTCCAGTGGAGCACAAGGTAACTCGCTGCCTCTTAAAATGGAGCAGTTCACCTTAACTGCAGCTGACGTTTGGGTTCGGAGGAGGCATCCCGCTTTCATGGTCCATTATACTCGATTTGGGTGAAAAGGCCTGCTCTGCCGTGTGTCCCCGTCTCCCCCAGGAGCCAAAGATAGAAAGCAGTTATAAAAGTAAAAATAGCATATTGAAAGAGTTTAGCTGAGGGCAATCATCAAAAGACTATTGCTTTTTTTCTTTGTTTTTATGTTTAAGGTGATTTATAAAGCTACAGTTTAATAATCTTCTTAAAATATGTCAGACTTTACGCGTTAAGTGGTGGAAAAATACCGTGCCTCCTACGCTCACAGCAGCGGGAGAAGCATGTTGTGATGACTATATAAAGCCCTTCCTGCAATTGAGTTGTTCTTAATTTAAATATTTTTATCTACCAAACAATAATAAAACATCAGTCAATACCACACACAGATCCCAGATGAATGCAAGACTGAATGCAAATTAAAGGCTTTGCTGACAGCCTGAACAAGAGGGGTTTTCGCACAGGTCTGCAGGCTTAACATTAAGGATCAAGTTCTCATTTAAACAAACTCCCCTTTACATCACCTCCGCAGTTGCAATGGACCTTACTGTGGGAGTAAATTACACACCTGCTTAATCTGAGAGGGTTTAGATGAAATGCGAAGTGTCATCCTGGGGGTGGAGGGGATGGGCTGGCTGGGGAGAGGGAGGTGGCAGGGGGAGATGCTGCGTACGAGCCCGATGTGAAATCAAATTAACTAATTCTGCTCTGCGTACATCTTATTCCTCAGAATAATTGTGAGTCTGAGCTGAATCCTGTGATAGGAAGTGCTGATTGTCCGCACCTTCTCCCTCCTGTTTCTGAAAAGATTAAGAAAAAGTTTGTTCACATACATGTTTCCAATATATTTATTAATATCAAAAGTATACTTTTTGGAGTCCAACACTGCAAAAGCAAAGCATGGGCAGGCAGGTGTAAAATGTACTGTTTCATGTCGGTGGCAGCTGCAGTTTCATTTCTGTGGCAGAGTGATAAATGACAGGAATTCACAATTTTCTCCCCACTCCCTTGGAAGATGTATTCTATAGAATGAAAATAGAAGCACTGAATTATTAAGAATCATCCCTTTACATATGAAAATGGTACGGTGTCATGTTAAATACACCGTATTAAGAGGTCAATTAGAGACCTATTTTGAGTTAATGGAATGAGTTCTTTTCTTATTTTACATTTTAAATGCAATCTTTCAAGGTGTACTGGAGATCGAAGGAATAGAAAATAGAGTAATCCAGTTAAAGGTAGTTAATGCTTGCAGAATGCCTGAGAGCAATGCCAGCGGGTGAGAGGGTGTGATGGGGCAAGGGCTGAGCAGACAGCACCCTTTTCTTCCCATCTACATCAACTCCCCTGTGCGTGTGAGTGAGAAATGCTATTTTTTTCAGTACATTCCATATATCTGAAGAGACCACAAACCAAGGGGAAATATGCTTGGGCCCTGGCTCCCAACCACAGCCCTCATTTCACTAAATCTTACAGCGCTTTCTTTAAATCCTATTTGGTTCAGTGGAAATTGAGTATATACAAAAGTCCTGAGTGCAATATTGCAACTGGTCAAGGTACAATTGTTGCATTAGTCACTGGACAGTTGTTGAGCCACAGATTTGTGTTGGAATTGGCTCCAAAGGGAAATAGCTAGAAGGAGCTTCTCTACTCTTCAAAGGATTTGCTGCTCCTGTGATGCCCCTGGAATATTAATGCACATGGAAATTGCGCCCCCGCCCCCCCCCCCCCCCCCCCCCCCCCCNGCCTCTGGACCAAAGGACAAGTCCATAAATGAGGCACTAGGAGTATTTTGCCATCCAAGGACAGTCCTGCCCACATATCCCCCAGGACCCTTGCTAACCCTCTCCATCCCCCCTGCCCAAGCACACTTCCATTTGTGTGGTTGCATTGGGGACCTGCAAAGGGGAATGGATTCAGCTGGAAAATGAACCCAAGAAAAAAAAATAGGTTGTTTTTCATCCAGTTGACTTTTTCTTGCCCATGTGGCATAAACCACTGCAAAAATAAATATATATCTACACCCTCATTTTGTCTGGTCTCTAGATAAGCTGCACACAGCACTTTCATATTAGGAACACTGTTTATGGTATAGACATGCAGGATGGCAACTTCTGTCGCCAGAGTTACTGCTTAGCTGTAGAGGTGATATGTAGAGTGCCTGAAAGAGGACACATTTCTGCTGTACAGAAGTGCCTGGGGATAGATAGTTTAGCTCACACTTGTCACTGTGCATGCACACTGCCACTGCAGTGTCTGCACTGAAGAGCCTCAACCGCTCTTCAAACAGTACCGCTGTACGAGTGCAGTCCCCATGGCTCAATTTCTGTAGCAGAGCAGGCATGAATTCCTCTTGATTCATCTTGTCTGGTCACAGTTCAGGCTTACAAAACATTTTGGGCCAAGGATTTCTTTTATTTTGGTGATTTGCTCCCTGCAGAGCCAATTATTGGTACCTAACAAACAAAACCACCAAATCCTAAGCAACTCCAATGCTCGTATAATGGTAATTTGAAAACTATTTGGTGTAAGATTAAGAATCTTGCATTTCCAGTTGGTTCAACCAGGTAACTGGGTAGGGATCTTCTCTCTGCAGCTGCTGACTAAAGGGTGGATGCCAATGTTAACGTTAGGAGGAGACTTGTTATCTGGGGCTTTGCTGCGGAGCCTGCATCACCCAGCCTGCAAGTCCCACTGGCAGCCACCCCGGCACTGTGTGTCACTACCTCCTCTACTGCTGCAGCCAGATCCTGCACCAGAGAGATGCCTGCAACCAAGCCAGCCCTCCTGGCTTGGGAATAGAAGCCACTCGCTTTCCTGGTGAAAGCTGGGCCACAAGACCACTCATTTCCTTGCACTTGGTGTCTCTTGATCTTATTCCACTGATTTTTCCTTTACAAACAAAAGGGGAAAAGCTGGGAAAGCTGTGGAAAACAGAAAGGAGAAATAGGTCACACTAGAAATTCTGAAACCTCAGCAAAGCTCTTGTTTAAAGTGATTAATTCAGTGACCTCTGACCACAAGGCAGACCTTCAATTTGCCAGCAGAGGATAAAAGAGTCAAGATCTGAATGAGTAAAGAAGAGATGAAGGGTGAGTTAATCCAGTAACTGTGAAGGAACATTGGAAATAAAAATACTCAACATATATTCTTCTTCTCTTTAGTCCTTCTATTGCATGTGGTTAATTTCTGGATATGCTGGAATATCAGGTACATTTATATTCTTTTTGATCTCCACTGTTTGATCCAGATCCAGCCAGCAGAGCAGACCGATGCTCTTAATGCTATTAAGTAGCACAGTCTGCATTTATGTATTTTTTTAGAAAGGGAACTAAAGAAGTACTTGCAAAATGGTACAGGGTTAAAAGAAAATCAGGTACTTCAGCAGCTTGTAACATTTCCATCTTCATTTGCTGAGGTTTCTCATCCTAAAATACACATCTTTTTGTGATGGAAGGAGACAAACTGGTTAGTGACATTGAAGAATTTTGCCTGAGTTGCCTGCAAAACTCCCATGCAGAATATAATCTTTCATCTATAGTTATAAGCCTTTAAGCTGCTTATATTATTTTTACTTTAAATTCATCTCTTATTTGGCTAGTCTCCAACAATTCAGACCAAATTTACATTTGGAGGTTCCCTAGTAATTTCCAGTTAACACCATTAAAAAGTGAGAAAGGAGTCTTGAAATAAATTGTCTCAGTAATGCACATGTTTTTGCTGCTGGACAGTAAGCAGATACCTCATTTGTAGCATCTGATATCCTTCGTATGATAGCTTTGATCATACCATTTTCTCCCAAGTAGAAAAGACGACGTGCGGGAAACCCATTTTGAAAATGCTACTGTCCAACAATGCTAATGGCGTGAAGACTTCTTCGTACTTGTTTATGCCAGCAGCACTTTAAAATGAGAGAAAGAGACCTTGGAGTAACATAAAACGTCTGATCGGTACTCTTATAGTCCATTACTTAGTTAAGGTTCAGTCACTAAAGGTTCACACCTTTGAAAATTGAACAATTTTCCACTTCCACGGGTTGTTTAGGTTCCATTTTACAGCAGCAAAATATCAAGCTCTTACTGATTATTTCATTTTACTGTAAGGAATACATGAAGAAGTTAAGTTAAAATGTATAATAAAAACCTTGTCTTCACAACGTCATAAGTGTTTTAAGATTCAATCAATAGTGTATTGGACTTCAACCCTTTCCTCAAACAGAAAAACACTTCTTAAAAGCGTGTACTAACTCTTACTTCTCAAGCATGGTATTTTTTAATGGTTCTTAAAAAGAAATCCTGAGAGAACCAATAACTCCATTTATGTCTGCACAGCAAAACTACCGTTTGAGTTGTCTTTGATTAAATCATTATCTTCTTTCTTCTGCTTTATTCCTCTGGAGACATAAGGAGACATTAGTAGCAGAGATCAAGCTGTTGAGAATCCAACAAACAAATATGGGAGATTATTTATATTCAGCTGTCTGGTAAAAGATTAGAAAACTGAGTAATTATTTTATAATATTATAGTAAAGGATGAAGTAAAGTTTTGGCTTTTGACAGGTATGGTGTGATAAAACCAGAACTGCCTATAATTAATATTTACTGTTATTATTTACTGAGCATGCTAAAGTGTATACTGATTTACAGGGAAATATACAAATAAAATATACAATATACAAATAAAATTCCCCAGACAGGAATTTCATGTAACAAAATAAATTGTAACCAAACTGGTGATGACAAGGAGCGTCCATATGCCTCCTTCCCTCTTCCCATGGAAGAGCCCTGCAGCTCCTTAAAGGGCAAAAGTTTCTCGCCTTGTGCTAGTTAAGCCCATTGCTGATTTAATGTTTGCTCTGCTAAATACGGATCACCGCGTAAATTTTAATGCTACCGCATTATAGTTGCAAGGAATATTCAGCTTAAATCCAGAAAAGGATGCCAATATTTGGTGTCGTATAGAACACCCTCCAAACATGGTAGTGGGGGTCACACTGACGATAGCTGCAAGTGTGAATAACAGAAAAACATTGACACTACCAATCACAACAGAGCCTCAGTGGCTGTTAAGATTTATGATGTCAACCCTATAATATAGAGCTGTTAATGAAAATAGAAGATTTAAACAATACTGATTTATTGGGTCAGGCACATGAAGGCTTTAATGAGAGCATCCTTCCATTGAATGGCTACTTGGGGCTGTCCCAGTATTGCAGGACCCTCGGTAGTTACAACCCTTACACATTGCCACTGCTAGAATTTTAAATGGAATTTTGAAAAGTTCAGGTTTTCCTCAAAAAGGACTGTGGAAATCAGGCTGCTGATCTTCAAATATTAGCTTTGTGGGCTTAAAATGAATAGTAAAAATTACAGATAAGAGGCAGAAAAGGTCCGTCAATGCCTAAAATGTGTGGTGTTCAGGACCAAATCTAGTATAGAAAAAAATGGGGAACAAATAATCTAACTATACAGAAGCCTGGCAGGTTGTAGGGGCTTATATTTTCAGAAGTAAGAAGTCCACTATTGCACTGCCAGAGACCTGTCCCATCTCAGCTGAGCCTAATTCGGGAAAGGTTTGATTTGATATTCAGATCTTATTTGCACTCACTGCCAACATTAAATTCAGTAGAGCAGTAATGGTCCCTGCCTTAAAAAATGCTGAAAACCAGAAAAATCCCCAACAGAGGCAGATGCCTCTTTGCTGCTGCCCTCGGGGCTCACATGCCCTCACTGGAAGGCCAAGGCAGAGCAAGTGGCTGTGATCACTTTCAAATGAATAACTTGTTGAAAAAAAACCCTCAAAATTCCTGAACAAATTTCTCAGCATAACCTGATACTCTGAGGAGCTGATTTTTTTTTGAAATACCATATTCCTAGTGTCAAAGTCTGGTAAATAGGGAAGACACATCCTGCTTTTGAATGTTTAATCATAAGTAGTGATAAATAAATACACCTGTCTACCTATTCCCCCAGAATTCATTACATATATTTAGCAAAGTATGTGTGCACGTGTGCAAACAATTTCTCAAAATATGACTTCTAATAATCCATGTCTACCTAATTTTATATTCCTTTCAAGATCCTGTAGACACATAATGGATACACCACTATAGCTAAGCATACATGCACATGTCTATGAGTAGAGACATCAAACGCAGAGCTCACACTTAAGACATAAAAACTAGTCAAGTGTGAGTGCTGTGATCCAGCTCAGTAAAATGTTGTTAGTAGCATTAAGGTGAAACATTTCTGAAGACTTAAAGTATTGCAAAAGAGCTAGACCTCCTCCATTAGTTTTGGATTACTCCAGCTTGTGAAAGATGCACTTTTCTGTTTATTCAGGGTAAGGAGGGTTGTTATCCTCGGTGGTTCTTGCTCCCACCAGGTGGCTGCAGTAGCCTTCAGGCCCCTGACTCTGCAAAATAACCCACAGCAGCTCGGCTGGTGCCCACGAGCCAGAGCTCTTCCCCTGCCTTCATGGGGGTAAATGCACTGGGCTCAGGTTTATGCAGCTCAGCAGGGATTAGTGCCTTGTGATCATGGGGACTGGTGTGCTTGTTGGCAGCATCTCCATTTTGCTGGATTTCCCCCCAGCTGGGCAGGGCAGTCCTGGTCCTGCTACCACTGCCGGCCAAGGGGCTGGACAGCAGCTGAGCTTTTCTCAAGCAGGGGTGACCCCGTGCCTTCCTGTGCTCAAGAGTTTCACCAAGTTTTGCCTCTGCTGTTGCCTCCAGGAAGGCTTTGTCCTGCCCCTGTCATCCAAACCCACCATCAGAAGGATGAAGGCTCACTGCCAGCAGCTCACCAGTGACCGGCTTGCTTACCTGCACTCTGCTGGGGAGAGCGCTCCCCGTGACACAGAGCCCATGGTTTACCAGGCACATGTTGACCAGGCAAGAGTTGCTCTCAAACCTCAGGTTTCCCTGTCCCTTCGGCTTCATGCCAAGCAGCACACAGCTTTGGGCTCCCTGCACAGCCCCGCTGGTTCCCAATGCGCTGTGGCTCAAACTCGTGTTACAGCCCCGGCATGGAGGAGTGCTGCTCCAGGGAGCTCCTGGAGCTGAGGCAAGGAGATGTCTCAGGCCACAGGCCCAATGTCCAGAGAAGAAGAGGAAAGTGGGGCCACTGCAGGAGCAGATCCTTTCCCCTCTGCTCTGCTATCAGCAGTTTATCACTTGTCCTTGCCTGCGATAGTGTCACTAATGTCTGTCATCACATGGGTGTCCCATCCCCTTCCTTAGCCTTAATGAAAGAACAGAAGTGACTGGAGGCCACAGTACCCAAATGCCCGTCTTATTCCTTAAAATCTGTCCCTGCTCTGATACCTCCAGGAAGCTCATGAGCTGTGAAGACCACTGCCTGTCATGCAGATCGCTGTTCCCTGGCCATCCCCCAGACTGGCTATTCAAGTCCATGGGTGCCTCCTGGCCAGAACACACCTTGGTGCCCCATGTACCCCTTGGACACTGCCAAGGACTGAGGAACTGCCTACAGGAAGGGCTGGAGGTGGTGGGAGGGTATCGCACCAAGCCTCGTGCTTGAAAGACCATTTTTAAAGGAAACCTCTCTGGATCAAGGTGAGGACTGAAATCTGTCCTTATTCCTCCCATGTCCCTATGGGCACAGCAATGGCACGCAGCCAACTGGACCCCATTATGCTTGGCACCCTGCACATAAATAAGAGAGATATTCCTTGTGCCCCCACCCCCTGGTCCCCACCTCAGATTTGACATATTTCTTCATGACTGCTTTCTGACCTTGAGGAGAGTTGTGGTTAATCCCGTAGCATTTCTGGGGTGTTGGCTGTAACTATATTGGAAATGTGATGCTAACCTTGTAAGTAGGTGCAACACAGTTAATGACTCCTCACAAAACTTGTGTGACATACAGGCATCAGTGCTATTATCAACATTTAACCACTACAACGGTCAAAGCTACAAAGGAATTGTGTAAAGGACAGAGAAAAACATGTAGCTGGATTAGACTTCAGGAATTCCTTCTTTACCAGCCTTATTAATTGTTGGACCAAGCCCTACTCTCCAACATGGCTTTCACATGCTTCATAAACACATGATTTTTCCAATTGATCAGCCAATAATTTGTCCTCTAAGATCTGTGCAGTGCACAACTCAAGTCAGCGCGACTTGGTGATTGAGGTGGATTGATTCCTCTTCATCAGCAGTATTTACAAAACTGACTTTGGTCTCAAGGCACACACCTAGTAACAGTGAAGTCAAAGGGTGGTCATGGCTAGGAAAAAAGTGTTTGACATTTCGCTACCGTAAGTTCTTCTATTTTAGTTATATTATAGCTTAGTTTATTTTTTCAAATTCTCTTTATGTTATCATAAAAAGGAATTTAAGCTGAAATAGTTACCATCTGCCTGAAAGAGGACAAGAAGATGTGGTTACAAAAGAATGTCTGAAGTGTGGAGCAAAATACGGTCCTGCTAATGGTAACATTTCTGTCATTAACATTAAAGATTAAAGGCTATAATATACAGGAAAATATATTGCATGGCTTATCACATTTTTAATGAAGGGTTCAGTGTTATAGCAGGCAAGTGCTGAGAAGAAAAATGTACCTCTTGGATTTTATTTGTTCTCTTGGGAAACTACCCTATCATGATTGTAGCCCGTAGGATCAGCCAAATGAACACCAGGCAGTAAGTCAGCAGTCCCCAAAAGGTTAACAGAGCTTCTTCCTAATGTTACAGCAATGATTAAAAAAATTAGCTCACATTAACCTTTCACCTTTCGGTGGATGGTTCAAATCTAGTGTGGGTTGGTAGTGATTGAGAGTGGTTACCATAAGTTTAATGTTTTTTTGGTGGCTTACGCAATGCGAGCGGGTGGTCCCACGCTGCTTCCCAGGGGAGGCGTGTCTGCCCGATTAAAACCCCAAAATACCGTGCCTCAACTGGTGCTAATTGGAAACCTCCCTGGCAATTTCAGCGGAGACCCCTGTGTGGGCACAGGCACCGAACAAGCTGCTACAGACCACGGCTGCAGCAAACACTGCCCTTGGACTCTCTGGCTTCCCAGCAAGGTTTCAAAGTCCCGAATTTTTAAGTAAAGCAGGTTTGCCCATCTTTGGGGCTGAGCCTCCCCTGGGCCCTGCTCTAGCTTTAGCCCTTTCGCCCTCTCCCTGTCCCGCACCCCCCAGGTCCTCCCAAGGGTGCTCCCTAACTCCTCATCCCAACACACAGGACCTGACTTTCATGCATGGGTCTCACTGGACAAAGTGTGGGGACACAGCCTGGCCATGTGAGATTAGGGGCCTGCTCTCTTCAACTAATGTCGTTTAGGGTGGAGGTGGCTTTCGCCCTATAATCACTGGCAACGAACGTGGCTGCAGCAACCCGCTTACTCCCCGCATTTGTGTACCTTGTCCACCTCCAGCCTGTGCCCCTTGCCTGCTCTCCCAAACCAAAATCCACAGTGTAAGCGCATCCGTAAGCTGAGAGCCTGCAAACAAGCATTGCCATGAGGTTACAGGCACATCATGGCCCGAGAGCAGGGAGGTCTGGCCCAGCCATGTGGCCTCAGAAATACAGGGCCCAACGCACTCCCTAAGGTTCACCATGATGACTAAGGCAACATCAGCACAACCCCAGGATGTCCTGTGTGCCTTCAAATCTTGTAGCAATTGTAAACATTTAATCAATGACACATGCACAAACACAAGCTCTCTGCAAATCCTGCTTGTTTTCTGTGGAAAATCCTTTACTTGGTCTAACAAAATACTCCCCTTCTTCTGTTGTATTTTGCAGCTAGGAAAAAATATTAGGCTCTGTCCATGTGTATTTCTTGCTTCTTGGGTGAGAAGGAAAGCAATCACAGCACTCAGAGTTTTTTTCTTTCTTGGGTAAATAGTTCTTGTTAAACCAACCTAAATAAGGTGATTTGCAGTATGGATTTTTCCCATCTATTATTATTAGAATAAGTTCAGTCAGCACATTCAACCCTAGTCTCTAGTGGTACATAAATTTAATGCAACACTCAACTCTCCTTCAGTATTTTTGGTGTATACTTGAGTTTTTCTTGGCACAGAGAGAAGTGGCAGGTGGAGTGATCAGAGACTTTTTTCCTTCAAAGTGAGATTAGGGGGTTTTTTTAGGTTCCTTTGTTCTGTAAAAGCCTTGGTCTAATTCACTACAAGCTATCTAGGACTGAGAATACCATTTCTTTACTAATTTATATGTTTGGTTTAAAGCTGTGCACTAATCGCAGTGGAGTTTCTCTAATTTTAGTACACTGCTAAGAATTTTTAACCAAAGGGCTTTATGCACAAGAAGGTCAGGTTTTGACGGGATTTCTTTATTTTTGCATTACACTATCAAAGGCAATAAGTTTCCTCTTTCTTCCCCCTGATAACTTCTTATCTCAGCCAGAGAAAGTGGAACACCCAGGCTAGCTTGAGGCAATGGAAATCCTCCAGCACCTGTTCAGGACAACACTGATTGACTTGAGGCCAGGCTGAGCTGGGTATCTTAAAGTTAAAATCCCCCAGTGCATGTGAGGAAGTGTGCTTGGGAAGGAGAAATAGGAGAAGGAGAAATAGGATTTGCAGTGAGCTGCCTTCTCCAGGAATATACTAAATACAAGTCACCTGGCAAAGAGAATCAGAGAATGCAGCTTTCTTGGCAGGTGCAGAGAAGGCCTTTGACATGATTTAATGGTATTTTAAAAGGCAAGCACTAGAAACAAATGGGAGTGTGCTGGGATGAATTAGATGGATTAAGATTCAATGCGATAACCTAACAACCTCAGGAATAACTAATGACCTACCCTAACAGAAATGTCTGCTGGGTAGGAAACAAGGCAGAGCTGTTCACTTTAATGATTTTGCTGGCACTGAAGCCTCTCATTTGGGACATTCAGCAAGAACAGTTTATAAAAAGTATTGGCTGAAGTCCTCAATTTGTGCAAATTGTCTTGGTTCCTTTGGCATCGGGCGTGTGACCCGCTGCCCTATTGGAGCGCCTGCCTCATCCTGGTAACAAGACAGAAATCAATGCAGACCTACATGTGAATGATATATTGATGGCTGAGATACTCCTGTTCATAGAAATGCTTTCATAAGACCAGGAACAGGACAGCCTAGAATTTAACATCCAGAGGCGCTAGGGTCTGCCCCAAATGTTTTACGTGTAAAGAAGTGACAGCAACGGTTAAAACATCTGGAAGGGTGACTGTGGCGTACAGGCATTGGTCTGACACCCAGCAAGACTCCCTTCCATAGTAAGAGTGATGCTTTGCTCCTGTGAAATGTCACAGGAATGAAACAAGAAATGAATAATAGTGTACCCAAGAACTGTCGTTAAAATGAGTACTTCGCCTCAACTTCTTTTCAGTCTGATAATTATTCACTGCATCAGTTCAAAAGGAAAATTACCATGATCTTGGCTCAACAAACTAAAAAATCTCCTAGCATATCAATTAACAAATTGTACAAGAGCATTGCAATTAATTTGTTTAATTGAAGTCCCTATTTCTTAGCAGTGCCAGGCTGATTTAGGGCCTTGAAGGACACAGATACTCTGTAGAAATGAAGAAAATGCGCTGGTCACAGGAATGAAAATCCCCTTTCTGCAGTCATTTACGGGATGAGAACACTGGGACAAGTGTCCATAAATCTCAGCTTGGCCACTTGTCTTGCCAGCAAGTCAGAGCTACAGAGCAGAGAGCTGCCTGAAAGGCAGAGGGCTGTTAACTATGCGGTGTGTTCATCGCAGCTATGAGGGGCTGTGGGTGCTCTCTGTCAAGGGACCTATGGGGAAAACATGGAGATTGCCTGTACATTCAGACCGCATGGTGCATATCACAGTAGCATGCAAGCATGGCTTAAATCTCTCCCACAGCTTTCTATGGGATTAGAGCAGCCCTCAGGCTCTAAGCAGCAGTAGACAGCACCACTGCTAAAGGACCAAGCATGTATTCCAAATTCAGGTGGGATGGGGTGAGATAAGTTCCTCTCTTTTCCTATGTTCTTGTTATGCATATGCTCTGTACCAGCACTGGCTCATATTCTCTTGCACAACTCTTTCTTTCTTATTGCAAAAAATGTTACTGAGCAATGAAGAGCTGCACAGCCATTAAGCCCTTGATGGTGAAGCAGCATGTACTTGTGCAGATGTGGGTGTGTGGCCAGCTAATTGCAAACCGTGACTGTGTATGGCACATGCAATTTAATACAGTTGAAAGTTCAGAGCCTGACCTTCACAAAGGCTACATAAAAATGCTTCCCTTGATCAACCTCAGCTCATGATTTCAGCTATGGCACCTCTGAAGCATTGCCCTGGGTGTGGAAGATGTCTCTGTCCTGCAGCAGGGCCCTAGGTGATGTTGCGCTCTACCAGCTGTTATCAGCCCCTTTAATTACTAACAGGTATGTTAGAAAGCATCCAAATTGTAATCAGACTGAAATGGAGTTATAATGATATCTGATCTGGGAATTTAGTCCAAAGCTTTCCTTTTCCATGATGGTTTTCATTTCCTGTAATTTAGAGCTGGAAGCATTTATGGAATATCACATGGTTTTAGTTTACACAGGAAATCAGCTGCAGTTGCAGGAAGATACTGACTTAGGGGTTTTAGTGTTTGTTTTGTTGGGTTTTTTTAAGAAACGAAGATTGCTTCAGAGGAAAACATTGCAGACTTCTACCTCTGCTGTTTGAAGCCTGCGTTCTGCAAAGCAATCTATGATTACATAGGAACAAGCAGTTTATTTCTGTTACATGATAATCACTTCATGTGAATGAAGCAATAAATGCCTTTTCTTTTTACAGCGAAGAGATAAACCGAGTGCAGGGAAAGATGTGGAGGAGGGTGAGGGGAAGGGATGCTGGGCAGCTGCAGCAAGAAAAACCTCTGAAGCAGGAAGTATCAAATGGAGTGTGCATGAAAAGCCTGAGATGACCAAATCAGATTAAAATGGGAAAAGGTGGTCATGTTTTTTGAGTCACAGCCTGCCATTTTAATCACTGTCTGTATGACTCCTGGGGAGGGGATGGGGTAAGTCAGGAATAACATTGCGCGATGCTGCACCACCCAGAACACACTGCAAAAGCCTTCTCCATCCCCAGGGGGGAAAGACTGGGTCTCCTGATGGTGCCAGGCATGTTCCTCTTTCGGGTTGAGGTGCAAGTGCTGAAGTTTCAGTCTTGGGGCGGGGGGGGAGAAGCACTTTTGAACTGCACTCCAACTAGTAACGCTTCTTCTCAACAAGTTACTCCTCCAGAAGTGCCAGCAGAGCAGCTCGGCACGCTCTGGCAGGAAGGCTGGGGCAGGGCAGGCTGGCATCCCTCGGGAGGCAGGCTGCGAAATGCCGGTCGGGAGATATCAAAGAGCAAGAAAGGCAGCAGGAAGGGGGGTGGAAGCCAGAACACTGCAATAAAAATTCATCTCTTCCCAAAGGCAGCCCTGCCCACTCCCCGGGTCTCTTTGGTGCCAGAGCAGAGGGAGATGGCAGGCTGCAAGAAGAAAGAGATGGACCGCGTAAGTCAATAGCGACTAATGAACCATGTTGGAAACACCATCAAAAGCACAGAGCTGGATTTGCAGGACGGCGAAAGCAGAGGAGTGCTGGCTGCTTGCTTTTTTGCACACAGAGGTACATTATGATTTTAAATGAATCCAGAACAGCTGAGGCATTTGTGGACTAAAAGCCAACGTAACCATGACCATTTTAATCATCCCCTTGTAAAATGAGCAGCCATATGCGTGAAATCAGCCCATACATTTTATGGAATATCTGTTGTATGCTGGACAAGTACTTGGACTGAGGTTTATTTTCTCAGGACTTCAACTCCTGAAATATAAACCATGTAACCTTTCTCTTCATAAAACCAGAATTTAGAGAGGGGAGGGGGAATTCCCCCAAACTTTGCACTGCGCAGCATTGCCTTTCACATGTCACTGCACTTGACAAAGTCTAGTGCTATAGTGGACATTATAAACAATGATTCCTTTACCATCCTGCGTGAACAGCCCTTGTCACGATGGGGAAGGGCATTTAAACAAAGGTGGCATGGCTTATAATATTTGTTAGTGAGATATCAAAATATTTATGCACACAGTATTTCTTTGCTACACTTCTCAAAAGGCGGGGGTTAATCAAAAGGAGCCTGTTCCTTGTCTTAAACAAAATCTTGTCCCAAGCCGCCTGCTCCTTAATCCCCAGAAAGCAATATCGTATTTCCTTACTGGTTGCTTCTCAGCTAATGGATTCAATATCAGAGGCAGTGTTAGGATTTCACAGGGCGGGAGAGTTCCTCCTTGACCATACCTCTCCTGGGCTCTGGTTCTGCAAGGTTTTGTGCATGTGTTCAACCATCTGTGCTGGAGTAATTCCTCAGGCCTCAGCAGGACCGTTCATGTGCATCGTTACGCATATGCATGGGTCTTTGCAGGGCCGTCATCTGATTGTATTTTATGTTGTACCATATCCTGTAATATATCACATTGTCACTGGCTTGTATGTCACGAGTTCCTTCAGCTCCTGGAGCAAACTGTTGGAAGCGGGGTGGTTCATGATGGCCAGAGAGCGTTCCTTGCGCTTGTGGTCTCATCTTGGGCTTTTCTGCTTCTTCCACTTTCATCTTGTTCCACTCTCTTTCTTCAGTGTTTCTGAAGACTTCCGGCTCATTTTGCTCTCTCTTCTTCTCTCTGAGTTCTGTATAAAAACACCAAGGAAAATGACATAGCCTGTCCTACCATGTCCCAGTTGCTGCATTTATACTACCTGGCCATCATTGAGACAGCCCCAGAGGTCTGTGCTAGATGGAGGCAAGGGGGGTGTGTGGGATTCAGCGCTTCAGATGTGGGCACAAGAGAGAAAGGAGGAATATTTGGGCAGGAAGGTCAGTCTGCTTTCTGGTTTTTGGCTCAAAACCCAGAGGACTCCCCACTTCTCCAGTTTTTCTGGTTGCCTTCTGGAGCACATAAAAATCTCTGCTTCCAGCTGTACGGGGCCATCGTCTGCTTTCCCATCGCTGCGAAGGATGAACTGAGGTAGGTTGGGGGTTTCTGGCCACTTCCCTGATCTGCCTGTGGAGTGGTGTAAAAGCATGGGCAGGCCCAGAGCTGGAAGAAGCAGGGTCCCTTCACCGTGTGAGGGAAGGTCAGCCCCACGAGCGTGGCCCTGAAAGGGGAATAAGGCAACAAAAGCAGCCTATGCCATCCCATGAATGATACTGGAAGGGAAACGTGGCCAGAGGAGAAGATCACACTGCCTGTGTGGGAGAAGAAGATGGGATTTAGCAGCAGTTATTTGGAGAAAAGGTTGGTTTTGTTACGGAAGGTGTGAGCAACTGTCTACATGGGAACAGGGCTTGGGGAGCAGACTGATTTAGGAGAACAGGTACTGACTTTGGAAATGGGAAGAGGAATGATTTTGCACTTGTGCGCAGTGAAGGGGGGCAGCCAGGAGGGTGAGGAAGCCACTGACGGACCCTTGCCTTCCAGAGAAGAGATGTTTCTTCTCAGGGGGTTGGCAAAAAAAATCCTGCTGAAACCAAGATTTGCTTTTGGGCAACGAGCAGAAGATTATTTGAGCAAGAGAGAGGAGCTGATCCAGAAGATACCATGCAACTTCTTTGCTGGGGGATTTTTGAGAGGATGTTGGGGCCTCCAGAGCATCCCTCGGTGTCCTCACGCACTGGACATGGGCTTGCAGCAGCAGCAGCTGCCTGTGGCACTGGGTGTTCCTGCCCTGCATCAGCCCAGGAGCAGAGCCTGGGGGGCAGAGACTCCTGCCCAGACACAAACAGCACATGCTGGGGAACAGGACATGGACCTGGGATGAAGATCAATATTATTTCATGGTTGATCTCAATTTCAGTTTTTCTTCATCTAAGGGAGATTTCCTGGATGCTGCAAATGAAGATAGACTTGTGGGAAGTTTAATCACAACTTCTTAAAATGTGAATTAGCCCCGTCTTCACTCCCTCCCTTCCCCTCCTCTTGGGTTCAACCTCCAAGCTGGAGCCAGGAGTCCAGGCAGGACCGCTGCACTCCTGCCTCTTTCTCCAAGTCCTGCCGAAGTGCCTTATCTTTAAGTAGTCTCCGTGCAGTGCCTGTTGGAACACGATGAATTTGTGCAGATGTATTTACCATCCCGAACTAGATTTTAAACAAATTGACATTTTAATATGCATTTATTCCTGTCGCATTAAAAAAACCTGCTGGTATTATGCCAGAATGTGATATATAATGATGTTGTTTAGCGGCAACTCTGTCATTTGGTGTTGTTGACAGTAAAATAAATTAACATAATAAACATAATTTGTTCAAAAACAGCTAAGTAAAAACAGATGGTTAAAATATTTTGGCAGGACCCGTTAGCCCAGGTTTACATGTGTGTTTAGACATTAGTTCTGTTTGCAACATATGTTACATATTTTCTTGATTCCATTTAATATGCAAATACACACCCTCTTCCACAGTTGTATAAACAGGTCCTTTACAGCCTGAGCGACGGGGAGGGTGGGGGGAACGGGATTTTTTTCTCACTTTTCTGTATCAGGACCAATTCTCGGCTATGTAAATGGGAGAGGACAGTAGCCATAGTACTGTGAGAAACAAACAGGACGGAAGGTGGAGCATAACAACATATTTGCGTACTGACACAATGGATCTATTACTGGCTGCTGATACCTACTTGTGTAAGGCGCTGGTTTGTTGCTCGGTCTCCCAACCATGCCAGAACGTGCTGTCCCCATCAGGCTCCGCAGCCTCCCGCTTACCTAATTCTCACGGCACTGGCCTGAGCCCTGGCAGGATTAATGGTCACATCTAGTCCTATCTCTCCCTCCCTCCTGCTTGTGAGGGCTAACATGAAAAAAAAACAATGGGAGAAAGCAAGCTGCTCTTTTAAGGGAACCTGACATTGGAACGGAGCAAGCTGGGATTAAGTTCTTCCTTTTAACTATTTCTAAGCTGTGGCTGGACTGATACAGGCATGTGAATACTATGAAATCCTTGTTAATGTTTAAAGGTTAAATGTTTGTCAGACATTTTCACAGTATAGCAGATGAAAGTAAGCTTTGTGTTGCAAGAGAAACCAGAGGCATCAGGCCTGGGCATATTTTTAATGAGATGAGGTATATTTTATATAAATCACACATATGTGGGTACATGTACTTCACATATACATAAGACGCACTTTTTAAACCACAGCTCCAGAACAGAAGGAGCATGGACTCATGGGCATAACATGGACCATCAATGGCTCTCAGCACATAACTTTTTCTGGAGAGCTTTGAGCCAGAAGGCAAAGGTGGTCTTCAGTGCCCTCCTGAGAGAGCCCAGGATATGCTCATTCCAGATGCACCAACCACACAAGGTGAGTTTTGTTAATATGTGGACTGGAGAAAAAGGTGGTAGGGATGGTAGTGCCAGCAGTGTGACCTCTCTTCTTTAAGTCAGTAGTAAACTGTGCACACTTCAGGGATTAGCGCATACGCAAACTTCAGTACTAGGTGGCCTCAGGTTGTCCCTCTACCCAGCTTTGTGCCCCTCTTTCTCACTCACCTCACATTTGCAAAAGGAGAGTGGCTGTTCATATCCCCTTCTCCACTCATCCTTCCCTAAATCTTCTACATCCCCCTGGAGATCTTCCCCTGCCTATCACCTCTAAACACCAGCAAATGTCACTGCCCCGTTTATCTCTCCCCCCACTGGCAGCTCTCCCCTCTCACCCCACGGCTCTGTCTGTCCCAGCACCTCCTGGCAGCCTGGAGGGCAATGCTGGGGAAGGGTCTGGGCCACCTTCCTGCCTCCAGAGCAGAAGGGGATGAAGGAGAGAGGGGATAATGCTGTTACCCCAAGTACCATCCATGCTGGGCCTTATGGCAGTGACTCACAGCATCCACATCATGAGTGGTCAGGGCCTCATCCTGCAGGGAGGGCTCTGGATGCCCAGGAAGCGCGGGATGCTCTCCGGGGACGTACACAGTCCATCATTGCAGAAATACGTGGCACGAGGGAGCGTTTTCAGAGGTTCCTTAAAATGTCACTATCTCTTCTTGCGTGGCTCTGCGACGTATCTAATGTAAAATATTATTTGTGAAACTTCCTTTTAATTGCTGTTTAATGGCTCCTAATATATTTCAAATAGGCATCTGCAAGTTCATTTTGACATTTATTAGAAGCCATTAGACACCAGTGTAATGGTGATTTTATGACAAATGTCTGACATCATTAAAAATGTGATGGTTGATAAATTATAATGTGATGTGCTTTTGAGCATCAGGGAATTAGACTGTTTCCAAATGTGACTGGTTTTGATGTTGTAAATTAAGTTTTACTTCTGATGATTGATTTATGTTTGTGGGCTCTCAAAGTGAACAGTATCAGAAGTTGAAGAGTTAGTGGGGAAGCAGGTTCTGATGAGGGCAAACGTGGTCAGTCAAACCAGCATAGGTCCTGATGGCTTGATTTGGGTGAAGGAAGATGGTGTTTGGAATAACTTGCTTTTTAGAGGAACTGCTTGATCTCTCCTACAAGTGTTCCAGTAAGTACTTTCCCCTGCATTAGGCTGATTATTTGTTTAACACTTTTATTATTGTCTCACAGAGTATCAGTCATCCTGGACCATCATCCCCTTGTGCCAAAGAAAGGACAAGTGTTGGTCCTGCCCAGGCAGTTTACAGTACAGGCAGACCCGAGTCTGAGGGAACAGGGAGACAGAATTAGCATCATAAACAGCAAGCACTGGTCTTTAGAGAGCTTTTCATAGACATCATGCAGAAGAGATTTTTTAGAGATAATTGGCAGACGTTTATAGGAGGCTCCTCGCGAGCATGACAGGGTAAATGGTAGAGGAAAGAGCTGTGCAAAATAAATATGGGTGATAGAGGCTGCCAAGGGATCCTGAGCTACAGGGTTCAAGCAGATCACGGATGTGGTTACTAAAGGAAATCTCCATCTCAGGTTGCATGGAAATCCCACATTCACATTAACATGTGCACAAAGCAATGGAGCAAAACCATAAGTATATCTCAGATTTCAAAGTGAGACCTGCAGATGTGGGAAAAGATGCTTTCTCACAGAGGGCTCTGGGCTTTGAGAACAAATTGCTAAGACCACCGTGTATGCCTAGATGGAAAACAGGACTTCTTGGAGATGAAGGTACAAGTCAAAGGAAGTGGTGTCAGGAAGGCAATGTCACCTCGGCCTCCAGAGGCAGTAAAGAATCTGGATGTGGTGGAGGAGAGGATGCCTTTGGGATTTGTGGTGTTTGGGATGAAAGAGCTGAAGCAGCCCTGGGCTCTGATGCAGCTCTGGGCTCTCCTGGCCTTTCTCATCTCCAAGCATAGAGGCAGGTGCTGACAGCCCTGGGCTGCTCTGCTGACAGAACACTGAACTGTCTCTGTCTGATGGCCTTGTGCCTAAGGTACTCAACCTGCCTGTCTGACAACTGTCCCCACTGCCAGGTTCGTTGGACTCTCAGGGGGTGGCACAGGAACACTAGGAGAACTGCCTAGAAAAAGTACCTGGAAACTGGGGAATTACGTTTCCCAGTCTGTGTTTGGGAGGAATGCCCTGAAGAGCCACTCCTTTGGGTGCCAGACTTCATGGAGAGCTTCATTTCTGACCTCCTTCATGGTCTAACAGCTCGGCAGTCTGGCAGGACTGGCACAGGCAGGCTTGCCTGAGTGAGCAAAAATGCTGACGGTGTGGCAGCATCTGGTTTGGCATGTGTGTCTGCAACCTGCTGGGGATGCTGGGTGTGATCCTGGGTAGCTTCACCTTATTGATGGCCACAGCACATCTTCATTGGTGCCTGTACGTGTGCCTGCTAGACCAAGGCTACTTTTTCACAATGCCGCCCACCGCACCATGGTCTGCCTGACAGCTCTGCCCAGAGCACGGCACAGCCTCCATTGGGACATCAGCCGTGGCTTCCTCATTTAATTCCTCATGTGTGGCTGAAGGCAGTGGTCATGAAACCTTGCAAGGCAGGCAGGAGGAAGAGGGGAATGTCAGGTACACCATTCATACATCAGCCATGGCACGAGCAGTATGCTGCCTGCTCCTCCACATGCTCACCGCTGGCTGGAGGACACAGCGTTGCAGCCAGCCAGGGAGAGGGGGCCCGTTGGGTCCTTCCCCACTCTGTGGAGGCAGTCATTGTCCTCCAAGCCTGGGCTGTGAGCCTTGCTCAGCTACCTTACAGCACAGCATGCAATGTATCTGCATTTTAGTGCCCTTTACACAGGTCTGGAGTTAAAAACAGTGTCCTCAGTAAAACTGTGTGTTCCCAACTCTAATATTGAGCCACGTGGCTTTCTAAAAACCGAGATTTTTGTTAAACAAGATGCCCTTTTCTGCAGGTTGCGAACATAAACTGGAAGAGCTCCACAAAGTGATTATACAGTGTCAAAAGCTCTGTTAAAGAAAGAAGATTTTTTCAAATCCTCCCAGGAGGTGCTTCCCTAACACACTGAAGAGTCTATTTTGGCCCTATTAACTTAGTTTCTTGTCTGTTTTTCAAGTCTTTGAAGTCTTTTTCTTTTCTTTTGAGTAGGTGTTGTTTTACCATTGCACAGTTAAGCGTGGAGCTACTTGACACAGGTCATGCTGGAACAATGAAGGCTTGGAAAAAGAATATTTTGCATTTCTACAACCCCAGTGCATCTGAGGGTCTTCAGGTTTGATGAAGCTGAGCTTTGCTCTTCTTGACTAAGGGCTTACCTCTGCCAGCAACATTGTACATGATACTAAGGTGGGACTTCACAGCACATTCATCATGACACGTGATACTGTGCACAAACTGCCTGTATACAAGAAGTCTAAGAATGCCTTTGGAGTAGCCAATGCCTTGGGGTAGATAAACCCCTAAGTGTTAAATGGCTCATTCCAGGAGATGGAGAAAATAGAAGCAGACCCAGGCTGAGCCCGAATTCCATGACGCCAAGCCCTGGTACCCTGCAGCTGGCTGAAGTCCATCCCTGTGCTGCCGGCTTGGTGGTCTGCTCACGGCTCTCCTGGGCGCAGGGCACCTCGCGGTCCTCCGCGGGCTCCTGCGCCTCTTTCTCGCCTTGTATGGAGGTGCTCTGCACAACGAACATTGTTTTGGTTGTGCTTCTCTGGCCTTTTTCTCCCTCTCTCCCTCTGACTTTTCTGAGAGAGAGAGAGAGGTGCTGGCCAAAGCCGAACGCACCATTCCAGGAGAGGAAATACCATTATACTGGCATCATGAACGAGAGGGATCCTAGTGCTGTATTTAAAGCAAAGCATGAGCCCTGGGTACATCTGGGTTCTGTTCTCAGTCGTGCTATGGGTTTTCTCTGAAGTTTGCCCTACTTACTCAGAGTGTCTATGCCGCAGCCTCTCTCCCTGTGAAAACAGGGCTGTAATATTTTTCCTGCATCTTAAAAGTATTGGGGTTGTGAAAGACTCAGATACTTGAGTGGAGATGTAATTAAAAATGCAAGATAGGGTGGATTAATTATACCCCAGGCCTCTGGTAACAGAAGCCAAATGTCTTATTCTGTGGTTTTATAAGGAAGAAATATGTGTTTGGACCATGCTGTGTCATCAGGCTCTGCTCCCCGGTGCTGATGCATGGGGGTTGAAGCAGAGCTGGGGGCTGGGAAAGCCGTGGTGGGGAGAGCAGGGACGGGAGCTCCCCCCAGATCTGTACTGGGGTTGTTGGTGCTGCTGCTGTGATTTACTTAAGCACAGAGAGGGCCTGATTCAGCAAGTTGCTGAATACATCTGGAGTCGCTGAGCGAGCAGGGTGCTGATTCCAGCCTGGCTTTATAACCACCTCAGCATCAAACAGCCCTGTTTTGGTGTATGGGGCAGGTTTGGGGTTTTTTTGGTATATGGCCCTGCACAGCCATTGTGCTGTTTGCCTCCTCTCCCCGTGTATGTGTGTGTGTGCATGACTGCAACACGCACACCCTTCCTGACCAATATGCCTGGTGGTAAAAGATGAACCTAACTGCAGATTCGGCATGCTGGGGTTAACCTCCGGCTTGCTGGCAGGTGATGCAGCTCCAGCCCTGTTTCTTGCTTTGAGAAAAGGGGAAAAAAACCCTCAAACCTTGTTTGATTTGTTCCTGTAATAGCAGCTGATCTGGATTGGATCTTATCCAAGTCTTTATGTGACTATACGGCCCAATCCCCACAGTATGTACACAAAGCTATTAAAAAAAGATGAGACATTTTAAAATACAGTTGGGCCTTAAAACGGTCTGCTTAAATTGTAAGAAATACTGAACTTCTGCCAGGGATTTTGGTATTTGGGCAAAAATTGAAATCCCCTTAGAAGATTTGTTAATTTATTGAGCAATTATGAGTATCCCTAGTTAAACAGTGAAAAAGACCCCAGTTTTACTGGTCTTCTGCTAGTGAGTTGTCAAGCGAAAACAAAAAAAAATATGCCAGTGTATGCACACTGAAGCAGAGTTCCTGTGGGAGGGGAAAAGCCCGCAAGCAGATTGATGGCCGTGGTGCGTCTCTCTCTTGTAGAAACATGACAAGGTAGAGAAAAGAGAGGATGGGGGAGCTCACTTGTGGTGTGCGTAAGAATTGGCTGGGCAGCAAAGCCCGTATTTTCTCTGGATAATTTTTTCCTAAGTGAGCAAATGCCTGCTATAGAAATGTCAAACATTTTCCAAGCAAGGTTCCAGGTAGAGAGTGTTGACTTGCGTATCTGAGAAATCACTTAAACTACAAACTTCATGAGCAGATGTCAGTGTTTTGAAGCCGTTTGACATTATTAAAGATGCAGGTGGTACGTTGGCACTACTGACTCAGCCCTGGGCAGCGATGGGCATTGCCTGGGAGATGCCGTATCTCATCACTCTTCCTGAAACTCCGGTCATGCTCAATGAGGAAAGCCAGGCTAAGATGAACTATAAACCTCAAAATACATATTTTTAGTAAAATTACATGTGAAGAAGTCCAATTTTAAAAAATTATAATAATATTGATGTTACTGGTGTGTGTGTAATTTTTCACGTGTAGCAGGAAACTCACCATATCTTTCATGTCAGCTTAGGCCAAACCTAGTAGACTGTGAAACTCTAGAGAAGAAAGGGATTTAAAAACTGCAGTTTTGTCTCCAACCTCCTGTTTTCTTGCTGCTCCCAGATTTCCCCCGGTGCCTTCTCATTTTCATCAGCTCCTAGCAGCCAGGACCTTGTCACCTAATATGTTTTTAGAGTGTATTGAGTTCAAATGACCAGTACTTAACGACCAAAACATGCCTGGTCAAGGCCGCCTTGCAGGGTCTTGTTTCTATGCCCAGCCTGATCCTGCAATGTGCCCAGCACCCTCAGCTCCCCCTCACTGGCACTCTGCTGCCAGTGGCTCTTAGAATCATCCCATGGTTTTGGTTGGAAAGGACCTTCGAAGATCATCTAGTCCAACTCCCCTGCCATGGGCACGGACATCTTTCACAAGATCAGGTTGCTCAAAGCCCCATCCAACCTGACCTTGAACACTTCCCATGATGAGGCATCCACAACTTCTCTGGGCAACCTGTTCCAGTGTCTCACCACCCCCATCGTCAAAAATTTCGTCCTTATGTCCAGTCTAAACCTACCCTCTTTCCATTTAAAACTGTTGCCCCTTGTCCTGTCACTACAGGCCCCTCTTCTCCGCTGGCAGCAGCTTTCCTTTTGGCTGCCTCTCCACAATAACAGGGAAGGGAGCGTGGCAGAATGTAATGCCCAAAGGAGCATTAATTCCCTCCCCGTGGGCCCCCTGAGCACCTACCAGTGAGGCTGCTCCTGCTCCTCCTGACCAGCGATGCTCTAACCAGGGGAGCAGGACTTTGCAATGCCTAGACCCGTGGTTCACATGTCGAAGCTAATCCTTACACTTAAAACCACTTATAGTGTCTCTAAAATAGAACTTGGCTGGGGGGCTGATGGGCTTGGCTTTTTTTTTGTTTGGGTTTTTTTGTGTGTGGTGGTGTTTTTTTTTTTTTTTAAGTGTGAGCGTTTTATGTCCCAGGTACAAATGTTTGCAGGGCAACAGAGGCTGCAGTGGGACCATGCCTGTTTCTAACTGACACCAGGTGAGATACCTGCTTGCCCTCTGCTGCCTGCACAGGACACTGCCACTTGGCCCTCCAGTGAAGATGACCCAAATGGGAGAAATGAGTGTGTGTGTGCTGAGCCAGCTTCGTGCCAGGTGGCAGCTAAAGGACTAGGACTGAGGCATTTTCCTTAGGACTTTTTGTGTCAGGCCCCCAGGCTGCTGGGGCTGGAAGAGATTGCTAGAGGAAGAATGCGAGGTGAAAGCCCTGGAAAGCACAGTAAGGTCCCATAGGTTTAATCTGAACCCTCTCAAGCCATGTGAATTTGGCAGGTTGAGTTTCCAAGTTCATCTGGCCGAGACAGGGAGGAATCAAAGAGAAAGAAATCTCCTTTTCACTTGGTTCCAGGTGGAGCAAGATAACTTGTTCTGGCAGCCTTTCAGTGTCCCAGAAATGTATAATGATGTACGCCAAAGTGCATGCCCCTACCCTCTGGGGGAGAGTTCAGCATCTGCAATAAACTTGCATAGCCTAAACCATGCTCAGAACAAGAGAATGCTTTTCAAAAGAAGCTGGCGAGTTCTCACCGTTGCCTTCAGCAGTTGCAGTTCAGCCAGCTGCTTTAACAAGGGCCTTCAATGTATGTTCTGCTTCCAAAAAACCAGATCTCCTTTACTATTCAAAAGGCAACAATCGACCTTAGAGGGAAAAAAAAAATGTTTGCAAATATGATTGTTTCCTTCAAACTGTGAGTTACGCTGTTTTCCTGCTCAGCTGGCACTGTTTTGACACGTACATGTGAGTATTTAACATTCTAATTAAATGCCTTGTGCCACACAGGTGCTAGCCCCTTTTAGCACTTACTCGAAAAATTCCCTGAGGAGCAGGTGCCCGCTGCTGCCTCACGCTGGAACTGAACCCCCGGGCAACGCGCACCGAGCCTGAGTCATGGCCGCTGCCAGGTCCCCTCGGCTTCCCTAAGAAACGTCTGGTGCAGCAGAAAATGAGAACTGAAGCAGAAGCATTAACTCTTTGCTTTTCTTTGGGGAAAATCCAGGGGAAAAAATAATTCCTCAGTAATATCCCAGAGGAGTAGTTCACATATGGGATGTTTAGCAGTGCTGAGAATCACCTACACTTTCATACACGATAAAATATTACAATGATTTATTACATGAGAAACCTTTCGATTGTATTTAATGAGCTTCCATTATATCAGTTTATCAGAAGAGAGACAGTCTTTATTAAAATCATTTCCAGCATTGAACTAGAAACGTTATTAGACATATTTGGAGATATAAAAGTCTCATCTAAGGGAAAGGCATGTATTTGTCTGAATGTGAAAGACGATGGATCCTTTTAAATGCGAGGAAGGTGACACAGAACAATAGTTCAGTTTTCCAAACTGAAATTTTAGCTCTAGTCAATGCTTATTTTCAAGTTCTGTGCTATTTCCATGAGCAGTCTTGTTTTCCCATTAAGAAATATGTTAGATAAGGTTTGGAAGCAACTAGATAAAGAACAACTGAGTTTGTAGCAGATGCTAACTCAATTCTGTAGCCTGAAAATAAGCAATGGAAGGGGTTTGTCCCAGAGAAGCAGAGCGACAGCTTTGCACTCAGCTTTCAGATCACCTCGGGCTTCTCTCAGAATGATTTATTTTTCACTTTACTCTGTATTTATTAAACGGTTTGTGTGATGCATTATAAAAGCTGGAAACACAGCAGCAAAATCCATTTTCCTCATGTACTGCCAATCAGCAGTGACATGAAAGCCTTGGCACAGACCATCAGCGGAGCACGGGTGAGTGTCAGACACACGTTTCTTTCCCAAGTCACACAAGAAGGGAAAACTTATTGAAATGTTTGTGTGTTTGTGTTGGACTGGGCAGCCTGAAAACTCTGCTTAATGACATGAGTGGAGTTTAACGTAATTTAAAGCTACTCTGATCACTAATCTCATCATAAAGAAAGTTGTGGGCTTTTTCTGCTTCCCCAGCTCCCACTGACTTCATTGTCCATTGATGTCAATACGAACGAGCGCCCTGGGTCGGCAGTGGCAAGTCTGACATTTTAATGAGCCACAGTACAGGATCTGAGCAGCACTGAACCACCTGGCCTCTATAGATTACACAGATTTAGGGGAGTGGGAGAGGAAGAGAGAGACAGAGATTAAAAAAAACCCCACCCTTTTCTGCCTAGCTGTACACTGACTGGGATGGACAGAGCCATTGGCAAGTGATAGGATTGCATCCGAATCTTGAATTTTTCCGTAAAAATGCCTGCAAAAGCCAGAGCCTGCAAAGGGTCTGAATAAAACATGAGGCAAAAAATTGTGCCTCACTTCTACCGTGAAGAAAAATCAGTGGTGGAACAGGAGCGCCCCTTCCCCAGTTTGATTGTAGCTGTAATCTTAGGAATTAATTACAGCTTGGCCACTGGATACCTGGCCAACAAACACTCATACTGTATGGAAAATTTATTTCTAGATTTGTTTAACTGTCTCACCACTTCTTTTTCCTAACAAAAGACTTGTTCCACTTAAATCACAGAGTGCCTGGCCATCGGCTTAATTCGGAAAATCAATAAATAAATAAATACAGTGGATGTTTATACTATATTTGTTAGTGATGTTGCAGTACAGCTCAGGGCACCTGAAGTTGAGCACCTGAGTTGCCTGTATGGTCACAGGACCACAAATGACACCCAAAGGGTGACCCAGGGCATCCAAGACAGGTGTTGAAAGGCAGGAGGTATGACTTCACCTTCTGTATCAATTCGAGTGGGAGGTGAAGGGACCTGTGGTCCTCTCATGAGCCACTTCACGGTTTGTAAGATGAAGCAAATCTCTCTGCAACTCTTTTTTTTTTTACTTTTCTTTTTTTCTCTTTTTGTTCACTGTGCTGGCCATAGCTGACCTGCCACTGCTGGGGCCTGCAGTGCTACGACATCTTACATCTGACAGCACAGTGCAAGGTGGGCTGACAGCCGTGTAGGATGGACCTCTCAACAGAGCAGTGTATGTGTCTCCCGCCTTTCTAAAATGGTCCAGCCATGCTGGGAAAAGCTTCAGAATAAGGATCTCTTTCCCTCCACAGATAGGAAGGGGTCCAATCAGACCTTGCTCTCTGCAGGAACAAGACTGCAAATTCAATTTTTACGCCACTGATCCCGATATAGAAGTTACTTTTGGAAATGTGCAAAGCCTATTTGCCTCATTTCCCAGAGGGCAATCAACTGCCACGGGATAGGAGAAACATTTTGTCACTATCACCCTGACTTATTTGAATTTCCAGGAAGAATGCAGTGCAATGAAATCACCTCGCCACTGCTGGCATGCTACCAGCGTCGCAGGTGATAGCTGGCTGCAGCTAACTATCCCTTTTTACGTCCTCTTGGCCATCCTCAACAAAACCCACACAAAGCAGGACCGTCGCACCTCCTTCGTTGTGCAAGCTTACTGCAGGGAAAGTTCAAGGTTATGATGAGCAATGTCCTTCACCAACAAATGGAAGAGAGTCTTGTCACCTACTTTTGTACTCAGCTTGCCTCTGGTGGGAATTTTAAGCAAAGTCATGGTTATAAGTTTTGCTTTTCTACAGAACAGCAAGGCTTGGAGCAAAAGACCTGAAGGTAGAAGAGCTAGCTCATCTACTCCTCATGTGCTGGACTGCTCCAACAGCACATGGCCTTATTTTATTTTCATACCCGGAGCAGTTTTGCATATGCCAAGGGGACTTCCACCCCTACTCTGGGAAACTCTACTGTTACTTTGTACCTGTGTCCTTGCATAAAACAGTTTTTCCTGTCCATAAAATTCATCCCATTACATCTAATCTTATCCCAAATGAGCCACCCTTGGTGTTTATAGCCTTCAAATACTTGCAGAGGGTCATCATATCCGCCTCCTTTAGTCATCATTTGGAAAAGTTGTTTATGCTGAATTCTTTCAGGCTTTCCTCATCCAGCCATTCCCTCCCACCTCTCATCTGTGGTGGTGCTCTTTGAAAGCCCTCCAGCCTGTCTGCATCACCCCAGGCCTGAGGTGCACAGCAACGCCTGCAACAGCCCAGGTGTGGTGCAGCTCTGGCAGAGCCCTATTGCAGCCCCAGCACATCCTCACTCTGCGATGCGATACCTCAGTGGGCAGTCCCAAATCACACAGGTTTGTCGTGTCCCACGTTGCAGCAATGGCTGCTGTCAGCCATCTGCTTTCCTCTCCTATTGACAAGCAGTGTTTCGGATTATTTCCCCCAAATGTATTAACTTCAGTTTTCCCAGGCGCAGTCTAATTCGATTATTTCCTGCTCATATTTCTAACCTCTCCAGCTTCCCCCATATTATTGCTACATCCTCCCTCATTTGCTTTCGAATGCTTGGGCCAAATTACAGAGAAAGCAAAGATGAGCCAGGATGTGTACCCAGGCTCTCTGCCAGCCATTCTGCAAAGAAATCACCCAGGCCACAAGATCCCACCTCTCGCAAGTCACAGCGACAAACTGTGAGTTAGCAAACAGCCTTTCTTTTTCCAGCCTACCTGGTTACAGGGGCAGGATCGGTAGTGCTCGCCAGCTGACCCATGTGGTCACGGGGACTTGAAGGTTTCCAACTCCTACAGTGACCTGCAAGGTACCCCTGGGTCCTCAGGGGAGATGGTCAGGTATTATTTCCAAGCAGTTATTTGAGGTATAGACACAAAAATGTACATGTCCTGATTTTCAGATGCCACGTGCTTACAGTTTCCCTTGGTGATTTTGGCCATCACGCTACCTAAAGAATGGAGCGCTGGGCCTGATTTGACCGAGCAGAAAGGTTCACCACCTTTGAATTTCACCTTTGAAATTGCTTTCATGTAGGTGAATGAATTTCAGCAATTTTGGAATTGTTGGCGTGCCTGTGTGTGCCTTTGTGCGTGTGTGTGTGTGTTCTGGTTTTAGAGGCAGAGACCAGGCAGAGGGACATTAGTACTCCCTGAGAGCACAGGGACTGAAGGGGCGATGACAAGGGTCACTGGAAGTCTGTGGCCTTACTTGTGAGTGGGATGGCCTGTGCTTTAGCCGGCAAGCTGTTGCATATTTTCCCTCCTCAGAAACAGCCTGAATTGCCTCACACCTACATAAGCTGCTTTCCAGGAGGTGAGCTGCTTTCCTCAATCCAACCATTTAATCAAACCGGGCTTTATTTTTGTTTTAGTTCTTTATGTAAAGTTACTCCTGGTTCATGAACACTTTCAGCAGCTGTTCATGGCCTTTCATCATTGCACCTCTCACTTCCTCGGGGCTTTTTCCCAGTTGACAACTGAGGCATCATGTCTGCTGACGTGAAGTGAGCGTTCCTAACTTCACTGCCTTCAGCTTTTAGAAAAATGGCTCTTTAGCAGGAAATGGCTTATGTTTCACTAGACTGCAAATGATCCTGCAAACTAATATTTACTAAGTCGGACTCAGTCTTTGGAGCGTTCCTGGTACCCAGCTGCTTGACACCTGGGTAGGCAGGGCCAGCTCCACGGAGCGGCTGAAATGATGCAGCCCCCAGACCCTTAATACCCTTAATGACACAGAGTCATCACCTGCCCAAGCCTCCCCTGCGTAAGCCCAGTCCCCTCCGCTCCCCCCCATCCAGCAGGCTGACATTGGATGGCCAGGAAGATGACCTGCAGCCCCTTGGGCCAGACGTCAAACCCAAATCTCTCAACAGCTCTAACTACAGTGTTATGGGGTAAAGGCAAGCTAGTGCTGCCTCTGCCAGCCTAATAGCAGACAGGGCTGGTGTGCCTTGCGCAGAGATTATTAGTGGAGAACCCTGTGCCTTGGAGTCCCTCAAGGAGGGGAGGAGGACCCCAAGCTCCTGCACAGCTCTAGATGGGAAGATGAGGAGTCCTGCTGCAATGGCAAGGGCTCAGGGCAGACCTCCCGCACAGAGCCCTGGGTTACTGGGAAAACTTAAGCACCTCCAAACCCCGACAGTGGGATTTCTCTCTCCTCACTCTATAGTGGAGCCATACACCCCAGGCTCCTTTACAGTCAGTAAGGAGAAGGAAAAACATCTTGGATACAATTCACCTGGCTTGATATACACGTCTCCTTTTGGATGAGGTGACTCCAATCCTAGAATCCAGCAGCTGAACTGAGTAGAGCTCTGCTGACTACAGATCTGAGTGGTGGTGATTGCTTCCCCAAAACCTCTTCTTAAGCCCTGTGTGGAGCCATGAGGCGGATTCAGGTGCAAGATGCTCTGCAAGTCTGAAGGCTGAAAATGGACAAAAGGAAGAGTGGACAGGCAGGGCATTGCAGTGTTCACAGTGACAAAGCCATTTATAGCTGCTTCCATGCGCTCCCTTAGCTTACCCATTCCTCGCCACCTCCTCTTGTAGGCAGGAGCAAAAGCTGAGGAACTATTGGGCCTTCAGCTTTAGTAAGTGCTGCAAAAAGTGAGGAAGGGAGACTTTGAATGATGTAGCTGTCCTGGCCCTCAAGTTGTCTGGGCTTACCCAGCACCAGAATCAGGGGAAGCAGCCCAGAGGCATCCTGGTTGGGGGGCTGCGAGCCAGTGCAGGTCCCCTGATGTCAGTGCAGTGCTGTGCCCAAGCTAACAAACCTAGGGCTTATTAGCTCAGGTGCAATGCCAGGCGAATGCATCAGTACTGCTGTCAGAGCCACTGCTACGTCTGTGTGACACCGGGCTGCACCTCGTGTCGTTACCAGCTCTCTGTGCACAGGCAGCCCTGGGCTGCTGCCTGGTTCGGAGCGGCTTGTAACTGCTACTTGCTTCAGGCCAAATGTGCAAGGCCCACCTCCCTCCCCTTCTATATTTACAGTAATAAACCCCATGAAAAAGTCATAGCAAGTGAGAGAGAAGAAAGTCCAAGCCTGGTTTTGGTCACCCATTTGGATTTATGCCTTGGAAATGAGCAAACTGCAACAACCCTCCGGCATGAGTAGTTTAACCTCTGTTAGTTCCCATGTCCTGTACAAATGTCCTTCACTTCTCACTTGATGTTAGAGACCTCCTGTCTCCTCCTAGGTATTAAAACGTGTCTTACAGGTTGAAATTGTTGTGGTCCCAAAATGCTTTCAAGAGACATGATGTATGCAGGTGACAACACACACTGTCACCGGTATGACAGGGCAAGAAGGTTGCTGTTGGTTAGTGCATTTAGCCCTTCCTAACAGTGCTCCCATTGCAAGGCAAAAAACACTTCAGTATTCAGCACACAAAGTGCTTAAAAATAATAGTTTTGTGTGTGTGCAGGGTGCGGGGGTGGTTTCTCTGCAAACTGCTGCGCTGTGATCTGGCTGAATATTTCAGCAGCGGAATAAAAGCCCCTCTCCAACTCTTCTGTCCCCGAGCACCCAAAGAAGGGTGTATGTATTCAGCACAAGCACTGCTCTAAACCCAAGCCCCAAACGCTAGCAGGTGCTTCTCCCTCTCTTTTCATCATCTGAGCGTAGCTGATGTCTCCTGCCAATTTCAAAGGCAAGAGAACACAATGGTGACAGGGGCGAAGCAGCTGGGGGGGAGGCAGGGAGGGGGCACGGAGGGGGCCCTGCTTGGCAAGGTGAGCGGTGCCCTCCGGGCTGGCGGGCGGCCCTGCCAGCTCTCTTTGTGCGGCTCTGGGGGGAAAGGGGGAAGGAAGAGACGACAGCAAGCAAGCGAATTCAAAGTGAAGCGGCTGGGGCCAGCGAGCTGTGGCTGATCTGTGCCAGCTGCGAGCCACTGCTCCTCTAGTCAGCGTGCCAATTATTTTGCTGGAGTAGGGAAGAAAGAACTACTAGACAAGTGTGTGCGTTCGTGGCCAACGGGGCTGGAGGAGGGTGGTGTGGAACTACCTTACCCATACTCACTGACACGCAACCATCACAAATGCCCTAGCGCCTGGCAGTCGGGGTGTGCTCCGTGCAGAGCCGAGCCTGGCCAGCCCAAACTGCTGGGTCCCGAGGGAGAGGGAAAGGGCGGCCATGCTCCCCACTCCTATCCCAGAGCAGGGAATGCCACCAAGCCAAGCCTGTGTCTGCCAGGGAGTCATTCCCTGAGCTGCCGCAGGGGACGGGACCTCAGCGCTAGCTTGCGTAAACCGGCTACCAGATAATCAGCTGGCAGGGAAAATGTTCGGCCCCACAAGTGCCCCTGCTGAAGCGCTGGCGTCAGCATGGAGGGCCGTCCTCTCCCCTCTCCTCTGTCCGCTGGGCCACAGGCCCTGAGGGGCCACTCCTGTTCTCACAGCCAAAGGATGGTTTTGCCCTTTTCACGTGCTTCTGGATGGAGGAGTGTGGCTGGTGCCAACCACGGCTGCTGTCCCCAGGCTGGGATGAGCGCCGCCTGCGTGGGAAGAGGGTTGGGTCAGGGCAGCTCTAAGAGCCCCGGTGGGGTGTCAGGGGGGAAGTGCGGCTGCGAAAGGCTTTTGAGGGGGGCCCGTGCAGCCTGGTGATGCCCTTTCCTAGTGGAGGGCCGCGGGCGCAGGGCGGCCAGCGTCGGGCCGTGGGACTCCTCTGCCACCGCGCCAGCCTGGGGCTGCGAGCCAGGCACGGAGGCCCAGCGCCAGCAGCCATGAG
>WAAD01017210.1:58184-75449 GCA_013389945.1 Fregata magnificens
GGGGCACCCTGGCCCGAGGCACCGGGCAGCGGCAGATGAACGCCGGCCGGCGGCGGCTGGACCCGGCGCTGAGAGGAGGAAGGAGGTCAAAGCGGTGCGAGGGCAGGAGAGGTGACGACCAGGCCGCGACGCTCTCCTGCTCCGCTTTCTCCTGCGGCCATAGCTTAATGCTCGCCCAGCAATTAATTACAGGCGCTGTGGGCCAGCCGTGTGGGGAAATGCAGGCTGGCAGCGCTGAGCCTGACCAAGCGGCTGCTCAGCCCTGCAGACGCTGACCCCCGGGCGCTGCGGTGAGAGGCGCTTGGCCCGCCCTGGGGACTGGCAGGTCTCGCGTCCCCTGCCTCACCTCTGCACCCCGGCATTTTTAAACGCCTGTCCCGATGAAGGGCACCTGGTGCGATCCCCTGAGGCCTGCAGTAGCCTGCATCCAGCTCAGGTCTAGCCGGCCGAAGGACGTGAGCCTGTACTGGGATGATGTTGTCACCGCAAGTAAGGAGCACGAGGCAGTCCGGCGTGAGCAGGCCGGCCGTCCCAGCCAGCAGAGGTGGTAACGGGGCAGGAGCACAGCAACGCGCCCGTGTTACCGACGTTACTCGGGGGGAACAGAAGGCACAGTGTCCGCCAGCCACGTTTTGTGTAGTGCAGTAGCCAGTCATCTGCCCTCGCAAGATCCTGTGGCCGTGGCTCACATGATGTGGCATGAATGTGGAACAAGGACAAGCTCCTGTTACATTCAAACAAGGCTGGCAGCCTTCAGCCACTTCTTAATATAAAATGAAAAGGCATTTTAATCACTTTGTGCTGGCATTTTTCCAACGTTTTTTCCTCATCCCTTCCCTTCAAAGAAGGCTCAGTCATTATCCCATCTACCAGGAGTGCCTTCTCATTAGCAAACAACCTCCGCCTGCCTTCACTGGGGTCTGCCTGCCTCCCCACGCATGGCTCAGTCCCTTCTTTGGAAAATGCTCCTTTAAGGAGTTTCTAACTTTTCTTAATGAGTTTGGCTAAGAAAGGGGAAGGTTTGGTGTATATCCCATAAGAGATCCCTCGGGGGACAGAGTGAGGAGGCCGCATGCGCCAGTGTGTTTCCAGAAGCTCCGCTTTCACACTCGGTTGCGTCTGATAAGGACCATCTCATTCTAGAGATATAACCTGGAAGCAAATCTGCTGCTACCAGGCTCTCATAGACCACTGCCTGTTCTGTGTCATCAGAAATGAGGCAGCTGCGGTAAGATCCTCAAATACAAACCCACATATGCTTCTAGCACTTGGTCTTACGATCTATGAACATGAACAAGTGAGGTGTGTTGGATAAGGTGGCATCTTATTTGTCCGACCAATACGGGCTCCTCATAAACCTCACCTTGTGGAGTCTTCGCACATATTTTAAGGACAAACTGTAGATCATAATCTGTGGTATCTACTCTGTCCAAACTGGTACCAAGACCAGTGGTGGTTCCAGAGGATCTCATCTTCACAGGTCATTCGTGAAGGGCTCCAACTCCAACTCTGTTGCTCAGAGTCTGGGCTCCCAAAATTCATTCCTGTTGCTGCCCCGTGTAATTTGGGCCAGTCCTTCTGAGTCTCACGTCACTCCCAGCCTTGAGTGCTGCATCTGCTTCTGCAAAGTCTGTCTTGCAAGTCTTCGCTCATCCAGCAGTCGTGTTGGCAGAATGCATGGCTCTATCTAAATCAAAAAGCATTGCAAAAATTAGGTCTGTTTTGCTGGAAATTTTGATACTAAAGTAAACCAGAGGCTTCTGGATAAAGTCAAACCCTCAAACTATTTCTGGTAGTTTTCCTTTTGTGAAGTGTGCTACGTTCCTTAGTATTTATTCCACTGGTGTGGTGTGGTACAGTGCAGCACGGTTCTGCTTCTGGTCTGCAGCCAAATTTTGAAAATCTTTTCCGAAATAGAGAATCATCTTTCCAAATCCCAAATAAACCACTTGGAAAGAATTGGGGGGAAAAATACGCCCCAACTGTCCAGTAAGGCAACAGTAATAGTATTCCTGAAATACAAAAGTTAGAATTGTTAAAAAACCCCACATACTTAAATTGTAAGACTTAAGTGAAATGAAGGTAGCAGTCAGAGTTTGAGAAAGAAGAAGCATTAGAACTAGCTGAGATTTTACTTGGAAACTACTTACATAAATGACTTAAGTTCCAAAAAAGCTGTAGAAGTGAAACAATAAAATATTGCCTGGGCCCCCATAAATAAACCAAGCCAAATCAATTACTTTTCTGTCTATAAGTCATGAGCAATTTATAAAGCATAGAGTGAATGAACAGAGGCACTTATAATAAAGTGTTACCACTTCAACAACATTATTATATACAGCATCCAATTTCTGGAACTAGGAAGCAGGTGCCTTTCTTCGCAGCAAGTCGCCATTACCAAGAGTAGTGATCGTATCGAGGCTACTATGTGTTTAGTGGCTGCGTAAAGACAATTAATAGCCCCACACGTACAGTTACCAGTTTATACAGCATATTTCTAAATTGAAGGGATTAAATATCAGAGTGCTGTTCTCACAGCAGAAGTGGCTCAGCAATTGCCACGGGAAAACCAATGTGCTGGTTAGCACAGCCTGGAACCCACAGGCTGCAGAGGGGGAGGCTGGGCAAACATCACCCTCTAGGGGAGTATAAAATTGAAGCTGAACAGGTATCAGCTCTAAGTTAATTAGCCAGGTATCAGCTAGCAATATGGGTGGGTAGTTCCACGGACAGGTCCCTGTAGAGGAGGGAGCGGAAGTTTGGGGTGGTTTAGGGAATGTTTGCAGCCATGGTGTAGGCGGCCAGGATAGATAGCTCCTCAAGGGCCCTTCCAGCTTGGTTGGATTGGTAGAGCCACAAGCGTAGAAATGCATGGCTGCAAGGGTGTGCCAGCACAGGGCCTGGACTGTGTGTGTGCGGACATGTGTGGCAGAGCCAGGGATCTCAGATGCATTCAGTAGCTTTTACCATGAATCTCTACAACCGACTCTACCTTCTATTTGAGAAGATGAAGTTTTCTTCAAATGCCCTGGTTGCTTATTGTGCTGAGAGCGCAGAAAACAAAGCTGTTTCTTTTGCGTAAATATTGTATCTTTTAGTGACAGGATGTAAGAAATTTGTCCAGAGTCTGGTGCTTGCTGTGAAAATATATTCCTGCGCTAATCTAAAGGGCTACACTGAGCAGGAGTGATTTACAAAGCTTTATACAAGCAACACTGTATGGTCTTGCCAAGAGAGCAACTGGTGCTTTCTGCTTTGTCAGTGCATAAGGACTGCATGTGGACCTCAAGTCACGGGGCTGCCCTTACTTTATGACTGTGGCTGTAGAAACAGGATGGGGCCATCTGTGCCCCTTGAGCTGCACATCCTTATGGAGAGCGCAAGATTTGGCATGAAAGAGTGTGAAGATGCAGTCCCTGCTGCAGACCTTGTGTGCCTGCTGCCTTGGCACTTGGGCACATTGCACCGACTCCCCGAGGAATAAAGGGCAGTGGGCACCCAAAGGCAAAGTAGCCCAGCTGCCGGGAAGGTGATGGTACGCACACAGTCTATGGTGCTCCCTCTTTTTCACCATTCCTCCGAAATATGCTGCACTTCAGGAGAAGCACAAGCCAGACATAAAGATTTGCTTTGCTTCAGCTCCAGAGCGTGCAGCTTTATGGGCTGGTTGGGGTTGCTTCTTCAGCGGCTCTCCAGCTCCAGGAGTAGTCCCTGCATGACTGGTTCCCAGTCCATGCTGCCACCCTAGAGTGCAGAGGAACATGGAGGAGGGCTGTCCTCCCTACGAGACAGGGCTGCCAACTGCATGGCTAGTGAAATACTGACACTTGGCTGCATATTCCCCCCATCTACCCCTAAGTATCACAAAACCAAACTGGAAAATCCCCCCCAAAATGTTCCTGTTACCTAGCAGGTCCCGGGGCTGCCAAAAAGGGAGTTTAAGACCACCTGCGAGTCTCAGAGCCAGCACCTTCGCTAAACCGAGAGACACTGATTTTGAAGGGGAGAGGTGTCACGCTGTGGGCAGGTACCATGTGTGTGAGCAGCTGATTCCCTCACAGGTAGGGCAGTGGCTGACGAGCACAGAGCCTGGGATTGCCCTCCTGCCCACCGGCAGGAAGAGCTGCTGCTTCATCCTTTTCTTTCTGGGATTGGCCTTGTTTACGGCTTGGCCCATGCCTCTGTCCGTGGAGAGGTTTTGTACTTGTTCACCTCCAAGTTCAGAAGTCAGTGCCCAGAAAAATACTGCTAGCAAGAAGCCAGTACAGCTCACATGCTAAGGCTTAACATAAAGGGAAAAATATTATTAAAATATTTTAGCTGGGTTTTTGTATTATTATTGTAGGACCAGCATAGTTGATAGGTGGATTGGATAGATAAAAACTAACACTGTGACAACACTACCCCACAGTCACAGGTTTTAACAAAACTTAGCCACAGAGCCAGCATGAATCAGGAAACTGCACTGACTCTCCAGACTGTTCTCCAGGCAGTTTTGGCTACTGTCTCCCCAGGATAGAAGCAGAAAGAGGAGTTACTCACAGTGACCTGTTCTTCCAGGTGCTCATCTTACTCCACTGACCAAATCACAGGAAAACAATGTAGAATCAGCATTAACCTTACAGGGCCTATAAATAGAAGACTAGAGGAGGGAGAACCAACCTGGCATTTCAAGCACTGCACTCCAACCTCCTTCATCCCCATCAGAGATCAATTCACACATTCAATCTCAGGAGGAAGGTTAAAAGTGTTCATCTACCCATGGCAGCATCTTGGGCTTGTATGATCAACCCCGTGCTGTTGCCCTGTGAGAAGCAAAGGGGCCCGTGTGCCCCCAGAACCACACCAGTACTGACTGGCTGAACATGATCCTCACCCTATGCCCAAAAGGGATTCCCCTGCAGGATCAGCTGTCAGCTCCCAGCGTCATACTAGGAGAGTGCATCAGGTGAATAGAGGCCTCACATGTTTGACCGGTGACTTGGGCGTACAGGCTGCTTTCTCCTACTTCTGGGCAGCAATGACCAATTATTGCAAACCTACTTTAGTTTCCACACAAGGGGATGTGGAAAGCAGGCACTTTGGAGAATATTATTATTTGAGCTATTTCTCCTCATCTGCTACTTGATCGAAAAGGGAAATTTAGACTGAGAGTTCATAGCAGAGACTGGTCAAATTGTTCTTCCTGCCACTCCAGTCAAGCAGGGTTAACGCTGCCCAGTGGGGAGCATGTCTCGGCCAGCCAAAGCCTCTATCCCAGAGGGCTCTGCAGCATTCAGACTCTGCTGCATGAGCCTGCCACTGCCCCCTCCCACAAAAGCACCACAGGCTTTCAGAGAAGCGCAGAATCAGCTTTCACCAGTTGTGCACATGGGTCCACAACTCCTGCCCAGCTAAATACACGTTTGGGAGACTGGTGGGATGTCGGTGGACAGAAACAAGCTCCCCCAAACTGTTAAAGATTAGTTTTGTTTTGTCTCCCCCTACCTACCTTCCATTTTCCCTCCTCTTCTGGCTGAAGCATACAGGCTACAGATTTTTCAGACATAATGGGTTTTTTTGCTGTTTTGGCATACTAATGTATTCACATTTCCAGCCCATTTCACTGCTAACAAATCCTTATGCGTGCAGGAATGTTTGTGTAATCAAAGAGCAATATTTTTAAGAGTCAGGATTGAGCAGTTTAAAACCATTGGAGATAAGAATCGTGGCTCAAGGCCTGGAAGCTGCGAGATTGGCAGAAAATGCAGAATACCATGTTCAAGGTACTGCCTTTTTCACATACAGAGTCCCTGTACCAGATACTTTGAATTCACCCAAGACATTGTGTTCTTGGGGGTCTACCTGAAACAAGCAAATGCCACTAGATAAAACCCAAGCAAGCAAACCTCTCCCCATACCCAGACAAAACCTGTTTCAGCTGTATTTCCTGTGTAGCACTAAAAACACCAGTTCAAGAAGATTTTAATGGCCCTTTCCAATTTCCAGCCATAAATGGCATCCCCACAGTGGAAAGAAAAGGTAGCAGAAAATTTAAAGCATAACCCACAGTTCTGTCTGAGGCCTTACACTGACTTGCTTTGTCTTGTCAGTTTCATGTTTGAGGAAAGCATTTTCATAAATAACAAGTATATTAAGGACAATAAAAATAATTTATTTTCTGCAAAACCTTGAAGTTTTCCTAGGCAACATTAGGAGCAAAGCACTGAAGTAGGAAGTTGGGTTTTGTGTCCCGGTTCCTGGAACTGAGACACAAGATACCAAATTGTGTAAAAATTATGGTAACTCCAAGAGCTGACAACACTGTATGCAGGTCCCTGTGCTGGCTTTTCCCATCTTTTAGCTGAGATTCTAAAGGCTTTAAGGGTGGGTGGATGTTGCCCTTCAGCAGCACTTGGAGGACTGACAGTGTTTTCAAAAAACAAAAGCAAACGATACTACCCTGCCAGAGGGAAAAACAAGGTCAATCATGCTATGCAAATCAGCTCTCTGTTGGAGAGAAAAATCAAAACAGAGGAACCTGCTACCCCCACGGTACAGACTGAACATGAATAAACAAAACTTAATTCCTACTTGATTTTATCACCAGAGAGGGTGAAAGAGGAAAATATGTGGGTGCAAAAATACTTTGATGAATACAGGAGTGACTTTGGAAACGTCTCAGTGCTTGAAGAATAAACAAACTAAGAGTGTCCCCCATGCAGAAGACATAGCTGAGGACCTCTGAGGTCCCATCTCATCTAAACTATCAGACATCTAAACATCTTTTTTTGGAGGCTATGTAAGAAGTATCCTGGCTCTGAATATTGTTGCTACCCTTTTCTTGGGTTATTACATTTCAGTTCTTGGCAGAAACCAGTAATGAAAGGAAATACACCAGTACTGAAAATTCACCTGTAATATCTCAGGTCAGGTGAATAGTACTTGCATATTTCCAGGCTTTTGGTTTATTTACTTAAAAGCTAGCTTACAACCTATTAACTGATCTGTCAAAACAAGATTAATCTTAACTATGGAGCAATATTTACTGCAGATCTGGATGAAATCTACACCTCACACACTCAAAGATCCTACTTCATTTCCCTCGGGCTAGGAGAATGACCAGCGCAGCAACAGGCACCACTGCCTGTGATCACTTTTTACCTAGGCAGGAGGAGCTCTGAACGGCTGCACGGCAGAAGGAAAGTTATGCTGGTGGGAATGAAAATGTGAAATCCACTAGGCTACCAGAGGGGAACCATGCAAGTTAACAGAAATGCCAAATGCCTGAAAAACATTTCAAACAATAGCAAATTTTGACTCGATTACTCTATTCAATGTCCTAATTAGCTGAAAGAAAAAGATTTTGACTCCGGTGCTTACTGAAAGAGCAGACATGATGCCATACTCATTTTCAGTTCAAGTTTTACTCCCATTTGCACAAAGGTTGAAAAGATTTTTTCAAAGTTTGAAAACCAGCATAATAATTTTGGTTTCATGTATAAAACAGGGCAACCCAAAGGATACAGGAGTTGTGTGACTGTTCCAATGTTCAGCGTTAAAGTGTTGCACAACCTAATATATTGATTCTTTTCTACATTATCTGCTTCTCAAATTATAACTCTGTACAACACCCGCAGATATCTAAGGTTAGAATATTTTGATAAAATACCATGTTATGGAAGGTTCCAATGACTTAGTACAGATTACAGTACAAAATAATGACAAGTCAGAGCATCGCTAAGAGTTTATTCAGAAGCTTTTACTTTTGGTTCTTATATCACAAAAGACATGTTTAATGTTTACAACAAGTATTAGAAACTGAGATGTTTTTATTTCTACTATTATAAAAGTAACATAGGAGACAATTCTAAGCCATCTTCAAAATGCAGACCAATCTTTTTTTTTTTGTATATAAACTGTACACAAAAAACAAGGCACTATACATTTTTGGATAATAAAGTATAAAGGTTGATTCGCATAGTTTCTCAAGAAATCCATGCTATAAATACAAACGCTTTGTTCAGTTTAGCACCTGAAGCAGCACTGAGAACAATTCATTAACTATTGCAAAGAGAAACTTTTCAGAATGCGTAGGAGATAAACATTGGTGGTATAGCTAATTCAGTACAAGCAACTGCCATCCAGCTACTTTTCTGTAGTTTTGATGTGAAAGTCTTGAAAGTGAATATATATATTGCATTGTTAAATACATACTTGTTCTATGTGTTTATATAAATATAAATTCTTTGTAATCCACAAACTAACAAAATAACACTTTACAAAGAGAACTTCTTAAAAAACAAAAATGGCAAGTATTGTATATAGCCAAAGGACACCTGCAGCAGTAGCTCAATAAACTACTGTTTAAGTGCATAGGAGAGCCGAGCTTAAACACATTACCTTTAAGAGTCAAAATGGAATTCTATTTCCAAAGAGTTCTCTTGGCCTTTTATAATATTACACACCTCCAGATAGGTAGTCACTAATAACTTCAGATTATTTCTATTTATTCTGTAAATGTGGGATACAATTCTTCTAAAGGGCATAGGAAGTGAAAACAGACATCCCTTTAGTGCTCACTCCAGTAAACACAACTTAGAAAAGTCCTTTTGCCTTCTTCAGATTAACCTGCTTCCAAGATGGCAGTGCATTGTACTCTTCTCTTGTCATCTCTAATGCAACCTGCATTTAAAATGAGAGGATATGCCGTTAGTAAAAACACTTATAAGTAGCAAAACTGTCAAATGACTTCACAGCATGGTTAGACACACATGCACAGAGTAACAGTGCACCTGTTCTCTCCTTACCTCAAAGTCCTCGTCTGAAAGATAAATTTCAAGCTTCAGTGGATCAACTCCCTCAGGTAGAGGCCTAGCTAAGAGATCTGCTAGCGGATACACAGTTTTACACAGCTTGGCCAGCACGTCCTCTACGAGGATTATCTGATTAGAAACGTCAGCATCCTGTAGGGAGAAAAGGAAAACAGAGAACAGGATCACAATGCTGAAACCACCAACTGCTCCCATTGCAGTCTGCATGGCATGGGATCAACCTGCACTGCCTGGCCAACGGAGCCCAAAGCATCCAGGTCCACACACAGGTGAACAGCCCTGCCCTACAACAATTTCACAGCTAAAAAAAGGTCTGCACTTCACAGAAGGACATCCTGTTCTCTAAGAAATTCAGTTTAAGGCTGAAGTCTGTGTTTAGTCACGAAGCCAGCATTTTCCACTAAGGATGGGGCTGCAGAAGACTTACAAAGCAGAAAATGTCATTTGCCTTGAGATGCCCCTTCACTGAAGGCTTTTAAAGCAGTCACATGTAATTCGGCTGTGACTCCGCTTCCCAGGAGGGGAAGTCAATGCTGGAGCTCTTGGAGCGAGCTGATCCTTTGCAGGGCATTTTGCTCCCCTGCACTTCGAGCCTGGAGGACAGACCAGAACTGTACATTGCTGCGTTTCACATGATTGAAACAGTTGTTCTGCTAAACTCTAGCACATCTCTTTCTAAGAGATGATTCAGTTAACACTTTCCTCCTGTTTTTAACAAAAAAGAATATGAGAAGTTACATGAAGAGAAGAGGAGGCTGAGGGGAGACCTCATCGCGGTCTACAGCTTCCTCACAAGGGGAAGAGGAGGGGCAGGTGCCGATGTCTTCTCCCTGGCGACCAGTGACAGGACCCGAGGGAATGGCAGGAAGATATGCCAGGGGAGGTTTAGGTTGGGCATTAGGAAAAGGTTCTTCCCCCAGAGGGTGGTGGAACACTGGAAGAGGCTCCCCAGGGAGGTAGTCATGGCACCGAGCCTGACAATATTCAAGGAGCGTTTGGACAATGCTCTCAAACACATAGTGTGAATTTTGAGATTGTCCTATACAGGGTCAGGAGTTGGACTTGATGATCCTTGTGGGTCCCTTCCAACTCAGGAGATTCTATGATCCTATGAAGAAACAACCAGGAATGCCTCTGATATCCACACTCCCAGTCAAAATTTAGCTATGTTGTCTTTTTTTTTTCCCTGTGCAGACTCCTGAACTGTACTTTGTAAGTTCATTCTCTGGATTTTGGGGCTTGACAGCACAAACAAGCGATGTTACTGACAACACAAGACACAATTATGAACAATAGGAAACAGTCTGTGCAATGAAAAGATTTACCATTTCTGTGATCTCTGCAATGTCTTCCCTGTGTTCCCAACTTGGGAACATATTAGTGAAGGTCAGAGGCTCTAGACCAGCATGAATTAGATAGGATTTTGGGGGCTTCTTTACATTTTTTCCTAAAAACAGTCAAAATACAAAAAAAGAGAGAAATTACAAATGGTACCATATTTTGCAATGTCACCCACTATGCAAAGCTACGTCGTAAGCATGTTTAATTGATTCTTTCCTGAAAAGCTGAAGTAATTTAAGGCAGTAGGAATAAATTTCACCAGGATTTTTTTTAATGTAGTATGGCACCTTTTAACATGTTTTTCAGTATTCTTAAATCTGCCTTTTACTGTATCTGACCACAAAGATCAAACCACGTATGCTGAAAATCCCCCCCCCAGTTACTTCCTGACCCCATGTATTTCTTATCTTACAAAAATAGAGTTAGAATAGAGTAAGCAGAGTGTGATGGTCTGAAATTAGCCAAATTCAGGTAAATGAAACCTTCTGGTATGCTCAGCAGAAGTGTCCTGTCAGCAGCAAATAAAGCTTAAGCTTGGAGGCTTCAGTGAGAATGTTTAAACTGTTCTTAACTTGGGATACTGAGGTCTAACACAGTCATTTTGTTATTACAAATTCAAAGGAATGGGATCTGAAAGTTAACAGAGGTATTGCAATAGCTGGATGGTAATTACTTATTATTTTCAAAGACAGTCCTGCTTCTTTAAAACATGTATGTGTGCACACTATATAGGACATGGACATAAGCCTGCCAAGGAGTGATGCTGTATCAGATTAAGTGGTTAAAGTCATTATGCCAAGTCTTGGTAAAAAAAGGCCCTATTGGTTGAATGATTTAATTCCTCAAGGATTCAAAAGCACTGATAGACTCCAAATATTACTGGAAAGAGGTAGACAGGCAGTCAGGGACTGGGAGGAGCTATCATTCAAAAAAATATTGTACCTTCATCTTACTTGGATTCAAACAACTCAGTCTCATCAAATCTTTCTTCCAGATAGGCAATGGAAAAGCTGAAGATGTTACAAAGTCCAGAATCAGGTGAAACTAACAGAGCAACATGACACCACCTCACTTCTGAGGGCTGTAGCTTCCCTAGAAACTGCTTCTTGCAAAATTCTATTATTGCCTATATTCAAACTCAGAGCATCTTTAATGCACTAAGATTTCCTCCAGAGCATATAAATACATTACAGAAGACCTTGTTTTCTACTGTAGTCCCTACCTGCACTTGATGCATGTGGGCTGTCAGGCAGGAGGGTGTAAAAGAGCACAGCCCCCTCCTCCCCATTGCTGCGGGACACCCCAGGGAACTGATGGAACACCCGTGCTGAATGCAAACGGAGAGCCTGGCTGGACATCATTGTTCCATTAGGTTTGCAAAACCTGAACATTACAGGTTTGGCTTTACACCAGATGTTGGGAGCAAACTGATTAGAGAGAATATGTTCACATGAAACTCTGGATACTAGAGATAAAAGCTCTGTAGAGTAGTCTAATAAACGTATTAGAATATGAGTGCTTTAACTATACAATTCAGACAGGAGATTTATCATTTGAGGAGATTTTAAGCCTTCTCTTCCACATATTTTCACTGTGGTTTATTTGTTCATTCTACATGAACAATTCAACAAGCACTTAAAAACTTTGCATTTAAAAAAATGTGTGAATCTGCTCTAGTTGTGCTGCTCCACTCTCAGTAATTCAGCCAATAAAAGCAGAGTGGCATTTGCTAATGTTCCAGTATAGGTAAGATGAATTTGTGTGTAACTGGAGAAACATTTTTGTTGCATGAACTCTGCCCTCAGCACAAGCTGATCTCCTCACTAAGAATCACTGAAGGGCAAACCAGATTCTTCCCTCCCCTATCGGTCTGCAACTCAGCTCTCCAGACTGCTGATTTAGCGCATACAACCACAGAAACACTTTCAAGATATTTTGACAACTTAAAATCTATGCAGGAGGAGAACTGCTAGGTATATTCAAGGGATATCCAGAGTTGCTAATCAATCTCTTTCATACCATCATGCAGTTAAACATTGCAAGGCAGGAAAAGAAAAAAAAAGGGGTGGGAGGGTGGGAGAGGGACATAGATGAGGAAAGAAATGGAGAGAGAAAAATAAGAGAAAAGCGTTTTAATGCTTCTGATCACTCGACTATTTTCTGGTAGTCAAAATAATTGCAGCAGCATTGGTATCTCCTGAAATTCAATTTCTCCATCTTGATAAGTAACAACACATAAGAGCTAGTCAGACCTGACAGCTTGATGCAATGAAATTTTGAAGTGGTTTACAGAATCCCAGATCGTGAAAGTGATAGACCACCAGAACAGCATAATTTGAACAGTAAAAAACTGCTAAAGGAGTTCACATCAGGTTTAGCATAGAAATAGTACAAGTAGAATCGGTCTTTAACAGTAACAAACTTGTTATGTACCTATCCAACCACACAGCCCAAAGCTCTTGAGAACTACCCCATGGCAAAGAGGATAAAGCCACAACTGCTGCAAAGTCATGGCCAGCAGTAAAGAAGTGAGCACCCAGCAAAAAAACTTGTCCTATGACACATATGCTAAACTTCAGACCCATAAGGAGTCACCGAAGAGCTTTCCACTGTGCATCAAACTCAGATGCAGCAAATTCAATCCAGTGCAGAAGGGTATTAATCCCTTCTCCCATCATCGAACTTGATGAAGTTCAAGAAATCTGGAAAAGTATCCAAACCTCAGCATGTGTATCTGATTCTGTCTCTGCTGGGGCCAGAAAAACATGATTTTCATTACCAGAAGATTACAGCAATGGATCAGGAACACTGAGACCAAGATCTTACTTCCGTCTCTCTCACTAGCCTGCTAAGCAACTCTGGGCACTTCATTGCATGGGGCTCTGTTCCTCTGTGCTGATGTTCACTTCTGCTGTGAAGCACATTGTAGGAAATGATTTCAAAGAAATGCATCTTATCACTCCTTCTGATTTGCAAAAACTGGGGGTGGGGGTAGTGGAGAACAAGTAACTGGCCTCTTCTTTATGAATTCAGCAGTCACTGCCAAAGACTCTTCCAATTACTGCCCTGTCTTTAGAACCCCATTCCTGAACAAATACTGCTGTTTGGCAGGGCAGTGCCAGGGACACCAGAGGACAAACCATGTAGAGCAATAATGCAGTCCAATAACGCAGTCCAATAAAGGTCACGTTCAGTGTCTCCAGTACTGGTTTTCAGCTGTCTCCTGCCAGGTGTTGCCACCTCCCCTCAGTGATATGAGACAACCGAGTAGAAACACAACACTTGCTCCTACTCCTATTTGACCTGCAGATTGGGAAGGAGAGACTGGCTTATCCTCATGAGGGTGGAATCCAACAAGGGTATCGCTTTCCCTCTTCAAATATAAAAATGTTTATGGGAGGAGATCACAGATACTACCAGCTGTGTCACAAGTTGTAAAGTTTATTTGCTACAGAAGAAATCAGTGGCATCATGAGGTCTGAAGGTCTATAAGCGATCAGGCTTTCCTTGCAAGAGGGCATAGTTTGTACCAATTAAGCCCTAGTGACTTATTCACGGTGGGAAACTGCTCTGAACTAACAGAACATGGCTGTTACTTATGCCCTCCTTCCTGGATGGTAACCCCACACCTTTCTTTATTCATCCTGCATCAGAAGATGCAAGGTCTGTTCCCAGCCTCACATAACCTTAGATGAAGTGAGAGGAAAGCATTACGGTGTCTCAAGGAAACTCTACTAGTGCAGAAAATAATCTGGTCAGTGTACTCTTACATGATCATCAGTTGCAGCTTGAATCATTGCACACTGAGTGGCAATGTGGCAAAGTGTCTTGCAGAAATGAGCACAGAGCCTCAGCTCTGTGCTCCAGCATTTCCAGTGACAACCTGTTTCCATGTGAGACTTATTCTCGATCTTCAGAGTCTTTCTGCCTCCCCCACTAAATCAAAAGCCAGTTACATCAGCAAACGGTATCTTCATTCAGTCTTCTGATACACAGAAGCTTATGAAATCTAAAAGGAGCTAGACAGAAAGCATTTGGGTTTAAGAGACTGTGTTCTCAGAATTCCGTTTTAGGGATCTAATGTCTGAACTATTCTCCCTCAGTGGGGGCACAGAAGAGAAATAAAGCCTTTCTTCTGAGAATTGAGTCAGCACATTATCTTGGCAATTTGGGAACAATGCCATTACTACACAAATGGTTTGCTAAGAAACAGTGGAGAATGTATCTTCAAATACACTGATGCTTATCAATGCCATTGGGGAAGGACCTGAGTGCCTTTCAGCTCGGGATAGTAAGGCATGGAAATCTATGACACACTCAGAACAGCCAGGCACAGCAATCTGTTACCTTTGCAGTACTGGAGCACTGTCTCCATGGCGCATTTCCTGTCTGTAGCCCACCTGATTCGAGCTGATCCAGCAATTTTGTTTTCCACAGGCCACCAGCCTTGCCACAGGTACACTTCATGGTGATTGTCAACAAGGAACAGTGCTACACAGCCAAAAAATAACAAATCCATCATCAGCCACTTATTAGTTCTTGGAATCCCCTGAACAACCCCAGTCTTACATGCTTGTCAGCATCAGGACAGGATCATTTCAAAGGTTACCAATCCTTTTTTGTTATTCATCCAGCTGAACCTCAGCTGAACGCAGATTCTCTGATTTAAACAATGTATTTTTATAGAAAGCTTTTGGGATACATGTATGCTTGATTAGTTCTCAGCATCTTTATCACAGGAAAATTACTGTTATTGCTTAATGCTGTATAAGCATCACATGCATACATTTTCCTGCAGTAAATCTTAAAAGTGATTACAGTTACTGAATCACTGCCCAATGCAGGATACAGTTATCTGTTTTGTTGTTACTTAAGTATTTTAAAGCATATACCTGGCTGTGGGGCAGTGTAAAGATCCTCTTGCAAGAATGGCATGGAATTGATGACAGCAGGGTCTCTTGAAGGGTAAACGTACTCAGTGGCTGAGAATTCTCCTGATGAACTACTGAGGCTGAACAGGCGGGGGGTGAAATTAAACTTTCCAGGATCTTTAAAGAACAAAAATTAAGAAGATTTCCAATAGAAAATGCCAGAGATGAATGTAAAAAATGAAAATTAAAAAAATCAACTTTTAGAGTGACAGTAAATTCTCTGTTTTTTTTTTTTTTTTTTTAAATCAAGAAAGATGACCAGACGTCTTGGGGGACTAGCAACAGCTGTGAGGAACTTGAGCTAAAAGGCTGGCTGCCATCAGTTTCAGTCTGATCCTGGCTAGTTACTGTCAGCAATTTCATAACTGACTGTTTTGCAGCTTAAACGTAGCAAGCCCGTCTCAGAGTTTACTTTTTAGCTGACAAATTTTCCACTTGGTAAATTGATCCCCCTGCTACCTTTGTTGGCAGTTTCAAAGCAAAGACTGGACAAGAATGTGTGCAGAACTGCCTCCTAAATCCCTTCAGAAGAGAAGCAAAATGTGTTGGTAACAGCATTAACTGTTGCTCTGTGCTGCATGAATACAGAGGGGCTGCAGAAGGGGGAGAGAACAAAATGAAACACTTCATTTTCCAGCACTTTCCTTCTAGGACAGTGTTACCTAACTCTAGATTTTTTGGAAGCATCTCTCTGAAGGGATCATCCTAACTACCGAGAAGTTCTTCAAAAACTTTACATTAAATCTCACAGTACCGTAGACCAGTAAAGTAAAATGTGAGTGCCAAATCCAGGAATGCAGGTCTACCTTGCAACATGCAATCATAGGCCTTTCGATCTCTCCTTCCTAATGCATCCCAGAATCCCAAGGGCTCTGACCCTTCATCACATTCATGTATCGTCACCTTGCTGCTGCTGTGCAGCCCTGCCTCCAGCGGACATCTACAAAACACAAAGAAAGAGAGTGAACCCAGCTTTCCTGCCTCAAACACAGCTAACAAACCTGCTGGCCACTTGCATTATTAGAAGCCAAAAGCACCCTATAGGCTTGTTGCACACTTCATGTCAACATAGACTTTTTGAAAATGATGACAAAATTTATCAATAAACAAGATATGGAATTTCAGCAATCATTCTCATACCATTTCTGATCACATACCCAGAGTGGAGGAGATGCCCGCATGAGCTCTCAATAGGGATTCTCACTGCCTGTTTTTGTAACTACTGCTGTCCTCCCTGCATGCTTTCCCAAATTAATTTCCTCTTCCTTATTCACAAGGCTTGATTCTAATCCTCCTATCAACTGTGATTTAGTTTGCTATTCAGATACTGAGTACCTCCCTCCAAATGGAAAGAGACTGCTTTTTTGCAACTGTAATTAGTACACTAGGAAGAATAAGTGCATTTGACCTTAAGTGAAAGTGATTACAGAACATGTGTTTTCCCCACTCCACCAAATCAACTACCCATCATTCCTGCTCCTTACCAAGCATGCAGATGCTGCAGTTGGACTCGGAGGACAGCTTTATTTATTTCAACTTTTCTTTGAGGGAGACTATTTTAAGTAAATTGGTAGCCTGTATAAACATCTCCAAAATATAGGTCAGACACTCACTGTTCTTTTATTTTATTGGCTGCTGTTCTTCCTACATCCTTGGTGTGAGATTGTGCTTTGCAGCCATGCCACAGGTAGATAAGAGCTTTATTTATATTGAGGACAATCATGGATGTCCGGGAACGCAGGCTGCTGCAGTGACATGCTACTTCAAGTAAGTTTCCTTCATTGGGAACTTCTCCTCGCACGCAATATAGCCTCCAGTCACCTGGAGCAGACAGGAACAGTGCAGCAGTATTATACAGTCACATGGGATTGAAAATTCAAGACCTCTGCTCTGGAACAGCTGTTCTCATACTGGATGAATTTCACATATCGCATGCCTATATTGTCACAGAATAAACTAGCTAAGCATCAGGTTTGGCTAACACTACTTGGGAAACCCCGTTGCAGAACAGATGCCTTATGAAACCTTGCTACAAGAGTATCAGTGTTAAGAGCTGAAGAGCTTAACAGAGCAGAAGAGTCAAGTTTCTGCTCTGTTTCATACAGGAAAAAAAGGCAAACAAATACAGTAGTCCTTCTCTTCAGTTCCTCTTCCCCTGTGCACCTTAGGCACAGGAGGTC
>WAAD01017226.1:0-50070 GCA_013389945.1 Fregata magnificens
CATCTGTTCCCATAGATTATACTGGTTGGTCTTTATAGTGAATTTTGATATGAAAAGCGTCTCAGTGAATCAATGACTATCTTCTTCCAAAGGTGGGGAGAAGAACGAAGGAGCATATCACGCGACCTACCTACATGAATTGGTTTCCTTTCTTGCAAAGCACAGGTCTGAACGAATGGAGGGAAGGAAGGGAATGATAGCATCTCTTCGCAGAAAGAGTGCCAAGACCTAGACTACACCAAAGGCAAACAAAAGCATGGAGGAATTGTAGCCTTGCTGAGGCAAGCCTGAATAGTTCTTGTATGTCTTTTAGTGCACTTTAATCACCATGCAGCTGACAAGTTTTACTCACACTGAAGAGACCCTCTTCCCAGATAATCTGCTGTAAAAAGCTAAAGCTATATTTTATTTTGTTAGCAATATCCTCCTCTTATGCCCTGCTTTCTTCAATCCATAGAGCTCAAGTACTGCACGCAGGGAAAGAGGATGCCTTCAGCCCTGACTTTAAAAGAAAAACACACAAAGAATTTGCTTTTTCGAAGTGAATGAGGCAGATTAGTGTCACGTTTGAGGTCCCATTCGGCATCCGGTCTGGTGTGCAATCACTCTGAATTGGTCTTTTGAAAATAATACTTCAAGTCCCTACAAAGGAGGGAAAAAAATGTATTTCTGACTTTGCATGATGCTAGGAAAAAAAAGCTAGAAGTCAAACTAAGGGCTAGATCCTCACATTAGGCAGGCACAGAAAGTTCTCCTAACTGCTTACACCAGCATAAAGCAAATAAAATCATTCCAAATACCCTTCTTGCTGCAAAATGAAAATGGTGCATTTTCCTTTCAAATCAAAAGCTGGGGAATAACATAGTACGGATCTCTCTCTCTCCCTCCCCCTCCCCACCCCCTTTCTCCCAGCGTGCTAAACATTTATTTGCATTGACCGTCATTCAGTACACCCATGTAAAGCTGGATTACTAAGTGGAGGACCTTCAACCCTTAAAGCTGCTCCAGTTAAACTGACTTTTTGCATCTTCTTCATCTTCAAACCATGAAATAAATGACCTGTCCTAAATAAATCATCCTGTCCTTAATGCTGACTGATAAGTCCACAACAAGACCTATAGGATGTGCAGCTGCTTTGTGGCCTGTTATACCCCTGCTCTACATCTCCGTTGAGAAGTCATCGTCCTCTCTCTCAACATGTTTTCAAGATCCCTTTCACTCAGTTGTACAAAGGTGAATATAAATAGAGGCACTGCTATTTGGAAAGCTCAGGAATTCTTTAAAAAACAACTTGAGTCAATGGGGTTACCAGCTGATAATTAAACCACTTAAGTCTAAGACAAGTCCAGAAGATATTCTTCTCAAAAACTAGATACAACTGCAGTTTGTCCCAAATGAGGCAGAAAAATTCCACTTTATCTTGAAAAGTTCCTGTCCACCTTTCAAGACTGAAGTCCACTCGGTGCAAAGTTAACAAAAGAGATAGCGTCTTTTGGACAAGGAGTCAGACAACTGGTCTTGGAGTGGACCTCATGTTCTTGGAGAAAGAAAGCTGGGATTTTCCCTAGACCATACATCCTGCTTATTTCTCAGCTATCACTGGGGTGCTGCACAGACGCCGCAGGGGATGGGATTCAACTCCCTCTGTGACCAAGGAATTAGTCACTCTCTCTGCATTTCAGGACCACCTCCATAAATGAGGAGACTACTTTCTCCATCTCTAAAAAGGACAGTGAGAGGCCTGATATAACAAAGACCGGGAGGCACTCAGCTAATTTGACGACAGAGCCTATAAAAGCATCTAGGAAATAAAAAGAAATTAGATGACTGCTGTCCTTTCCCCTTACCCGCAGAACACCAGTGGTAAAAGATGGTACAAACCAGTAAGCGGTAGCTATGAAGCTGCTTCCCAACAGCGTTGGTAACAAGGATAAACCCTCTGTCCACAACACTCCTTTACTATTCACCTCCGTGTGACTGATCTAAACAGCTAGAGGCAGGAAAGCAAAGGAGCATTAAGGTGGAACTTATTATCATTGCAATTTCAAACTGTATTTCATTAATGCATAGGAAAGGATTTTAGCGAGAGAAAAGTCTACTTAATCCAGTTTAGTATTTACAGCTGAAATGGGTAGTGACTCAATGCTGTATTATTTCTGTCAATAACAGCAGAGAGACAAGGTGTCATGGGTACACGCATCTTGGAAAACTTTTTAACTAACTGCCTGACGCTGACTATTATTTTCAATTAACTCAGAGCAGGCTTGGGGAGAATGTTCCCAGAGTGAAAATAATACAGCAACTGGAGCAATTCAGCATTCTTTTCAGGAAAGATTTTAACAACTATGTTTTGTAGGGTGCTGATGAAATGTAACCATCTCTTAGGAGCAGACAGGAGTCAACCAGCACATTCGTGCATGGCAATGAAGCAGTTGACTGCATCTCAACACTGGGAGGAACTGCTCTATTCTTCAAAAGAAGCCATGAGGATCATTCATGTACGTAAAGAGTGGGCAGTAGCTTCTCTTCTAAAAGATCCCCCAGTAATCAGCACTCATGGTGCTCAGTGTTATCTGTCCAGCCTTGGAAGTCTACACCATGTTAAGCGTGGATTTAAATCTGTCACTTGCAAACATCAGGGGCCAGCAGCAGTCTTGCTAGTGAGTTGTTTCTTCTCGCTATGCTTTTGTGTTCTCTTGGCTTTAACACAGTTATCTCAGCAGAAAGGGTATGAGTCTCTGAGGTAAGGCATGCAAAAAGGTTATTGTGGCTTAAAAAGTGACTGACTGCATGTCAGCTAAGCCTGCAACAATGCAAGACAAAATACACTGGCTCAATAAAGGAGATTTAAGTTCTTAGTACATATGCACACAATGACTAAAATAACAGAGCTCTGATCTTAGTTACAGCTCCAAAGTGCTTCCTGAATACCAATGCCCAAGGAAAAATTAACTTACTGCCTCAGCTAGTTAACTGAGCTAAATCAGGAGAGAAAGCAAGTAGATGTGAACCCTGATTACTTTTGTGTGCACTTTGCTAGAGATAAGTGAAGAGAAGCTTGAGCTGTGTCTTCATATGGTACTGCCACCCTTAACCTGCTGACCTCCATCATTTGTTGTTGTCTTTGAGGTCAAGGCATTAACATTTATATACAGCTGAGATGTGTCGCAGGGAGAGAACGGTCATTGCAATGTTTTAAGGTGCTAGTGTGTGCAGCCAACCATTTCTCTCACCAGCAAACCACTGCAGAAGTGCTCAGAGCTGTGAATGACCAACAGAGGAAAAGAATGCAAGGCAATCTCCATGACTCTTCTTCCATTTTTCCAGTTTTCCCTTCCTCTCCCCAATTCTTGCTCCCTGTTCCTCCCTCTGCCAAGACAAGTCAGATGCCAAGAACCTTCCATAAGCAGTGGACCCATTAGAAATGCCTCCTGTTGAATGTACAGTCTCACAGGGTTAGCCAATGGAAGAGTGAAATCACTGTACGCGTAAGTGGTAATTTAAAGGAGCTGCAGACTGACAGGCACTGAAAGAAGAGGAAAGAAGAGAATGCTTGTCATGTTTTCGAAAGACAACTGTGCATCTCCTTTTCATTACTTTTTATTACAGTGATCACAACTTCCTAATCAATATCAGTTTCTGTCACAAAACTGTAGCACATAATCTCATACAATTTGGCATGACTGACAACACAGCGGCCTCTCTGAGAAGAAAGACTTTTCAGAGGAGTCAATTATGGGAAAAAAATAACAACCGCCCAAGTAATCGAAACAGTAGATAATTTGACACTTCATTTTCTACATAAACATATTTTCTTGATAAGTCATTTACTGGTTGCAAAAATTCTAAAAGCAGAATATAAAAGTAAACAACGATCTGCTATGTAATACAGTATGGATGGTAAGTGACAAAATACCATATTCAGAAAGAAAAACAACTGTCAAAGGCAGCTGGCAATTCATGCTTTTTCTTCAAATTGTTCCTAGCCAATTGCTATGCAGCGCCCTCAGTTTGCTCTCCAGTACCCACAGCATTGTAGGTATTTTGCAAACAGTGCAGAGAACCGTGCGGTAGCTGAATGTGAATACACAACGGACAGCCTCAAAGGCTGGCAGATACGCTTACAGCAAGTAGCCCTCTACTCCACAGATATCCCCAAGACACCAGGGAACTGACTTGCAGCCCTGTTTATTTAAAAATTAACTATACGTGCCTAATCTGATCCCTAGTTGCCACAGAGGGACAGAGTCTGCTCTTACTAACATTATTGTTCAGTCTTCCTCAACACAGATATAGGAAAGATGGATTCCTAGGACTCAGTTTTCAAAACTGCTCAGCCATTTTTAGCTCGAACAGTTTTCCACAGTGCTCATCTCCCTACTCAGAAATGTAAAAAGTGCCTATATTTTCAAGAGGATTTTAACACCCAATGGCTCTCATTAGGGACTGGAGAAGCTGGATGCTCAATGTTTCTAGAAACAAAGTACCTAAATAGGAGCTGATGTATGACAGGTTCTTCAAGAAATCTGGTACTTAATGATCAGAAAAGACAAATGTATATGTATCCACTGCTCCAACAACTTTCATTAACCTGTCCATAAAAGCCCAATACATTGTTCAATCTTGCTTATATAGAAAGGGGGGAGAGGAGACAAATCAAAGGTTTCGCAAAAATGTGGCACTTCTCACACTGTCTCTGTAATCATTAAGTTATAGAGACAACTCTCTGATGTCATCAAACCCGAGCATGCTTTTGGCCAGGACACCCGACGCTTCAACTTCTTCCAAACACCTCCTAGAAAAAACTTCCCTTCCAATGTAGGGGCACATGGCACAAGCCAGACAGCATGTGCTACCAACATACTTAGCCCCTCCCTGCCATGCCAACTTCTTGCGGCACAGCCCTTCAGGCCTCCTTCCCCATCTACAACCCAATGAAGTCCTAAAGCCTTCTCAGTCCTCCTCAGCCACTCCCATTTTTCCCACGAAATTAACTTTCACCGGCTGTAGCCCTGGTGAGGCAAAACTGAATTTTGCCAGTGTGCTGGGGAAGCTTTAAGCTGGTTTCCATGCTCACTGCTACATTAGAAGACATCAGGCACGTTGCTGAAAGTCCAAAGGTTTTACCATCACCAAAGTCAGTTTTCAGCAAAGCTGACCTTGTCTCAACCCGTGCCTCAGCGCAGGTGTGTTCAACCAGGTTTTAAGACAGTACTTGTAACAGCAAGTCACTTGCCCGATGACTGCTGAAACACGAGCCTTGACTCCAAATGGCCTTGACTTTCTGGATTTCAGTGAGACCTATACTATCGCTCCACCATAAGCTTCTTAAAGTTTCAGTGCCATCTTAAAGCATGCAACACTGCCAGTCCTTGGGGATCCTCTGGCAGGGAACTGTATGCGCAGCAGTCTAGTTACCAAGGCCTAAATTAAAAACCCAATGGCAGCTTTAGCTCTACGTTTCTTTGCCTTTGTTGATTTGGCTACGTTGCTTCATGCAATTTAATTTTTCTGCGTGAAAAGTTATAGCCATTTTTAAGACATATAATAACAACACTTCAGTACCTAAAGGAACACATTTTATTTCAAACCCTTTAGAGCTATATATTATTTGCCAGAAGCATTAAGCCTTACAGCTCTGTTTGTGAAAGAGGTATTAATTTTTACAGGTTTTCTACAGAATTTGCTCATAAAGACTGCAGAACCTACCATAAAGAGGCCAAGAATCACACTTTATTTCTTCATTAAACCATTTTTCTTCGCTCAGTAACTAGCTGACCTCAGGTAAGCCTCACAAAAAACCTAATGCATGACATTAAGGGCAGAAGGTGAGGCCACTTCTACATTTTATACAGCCCTCAGAACTAATGAAGCAAAACCAACAAAATATCCCACAATATGCAACGCACATACATTTGCTACCCACCCCAAGTGAATCTGGCCACCCCAGCCTCCACTTACCTACAGTATATCCACAAGCCCTCAATTTTTGCCTACAAACTCACTGCTATGCCACCAAACTTCACCTTCTCCTGACATTCTGCAGGTTCTGTTGATGTTGCCTATCCCCAAAACCACAAAGCAGCGCCAAAAATACAGCTTTCATGCCATGGACATTAGACAAAGGAAAAAATACATACATCAGCATGCTGGCCTTGAAAATAAAAAGCATCATGGGAATCAAGCCTTCTAGCCGAGTTACATCTATGAAACGGATATCGATTCCTAGAAGAGCAATAGTCTCTGGAATCACATTGACGCACAGGCCTGATGATGAGGGAAAGAACAAGGAGAAAAGAGAAATGGTCCATGCCAGAGAATTAAACTCTCAGACTGACCTCCCCTTTAGTCTGACAATATTCCTCACTGAACAGCAGTTGCTTCACTATAGACATCTGTGACTAACACAGCTAACTTTCCTAAGGGTTAAATCTTTTTTCTCTTGTAACCCTTTCTTTGTAAACTGCTGGCATAAATTATTGCTCCAGTCTGCCAGGCAACCACTGCCTCATTAGCTCTGCTAATCAAAGTATGCCTCAAGAAGATATTTCAAATTGTTAACTAGACAAAAGAGCAGCTAACAGACACGGATGCAAGGCTGAGAAACAACATAGTCTTTCCTAAAAGTCCTGGATGAAATCTGGTCCTTCCTGGTCACAGAGCACCCACAGGCACAGTAGAAATGGCAGGTCCAACCTTGTTCTCAACCCTGTTCTAGCAGCGGTCTCACTACTGGTGCTTCTAAGCAGTATGCATCTCTACTTGCAGCGAAGAGGGCTGGAAGAAAACCCTACCTATCTTCTTGCTCAGTTGAAACTAAGGGACTAAGCAGACTATCAGAATGTATCAAAGGGGCAGCAGACTGGATGAGAGTCCCCTGACACACTGGTATACAAGCAGTCCTTTGCAGAGAGACGGTAGCCCACCAGCGCTGAAGTCTTCAGGACAGAGTGAGGGCTTCCCCAGTCCAACCACTGCCAAGGTCGAATCCTCTGGGGTACATCACAACAAAGCAGCAAAGCTTGCAGCGTGACACAGGGGTCAGACTCTTCATGATGCGTTTCAAAGAAATGTTCCACGATCTCAGGACACCTATGGACAGACCTTTAGTCCCTTCAGTCTACAGGAGGGATATCCTACCAAGCTAAAGACCCAGACATAACATGAAGGAGCTGGGATATTTGGCTACCAGTATGAATAAGTAAAAGGAGGCATCTGTTCAGCCAGTCATGAGCAACACATTTCATGTGAGAATCACAGAGGCAGGAGCAACTGGAGCTTATAGGTAGTTTTTAAAACCTGTTTTTCAAAAAGACTGAGCATAGCCTTCCTTTGCGGAAGCAAAAGGAGCTAAAAGATTGATGTCAGTAGACACTGGGTCACAAAAATTGTAGTCATTTATGTAGAGCTCTTGAGGGAAAGACATACTCTGCAGATAACCTAGATTCGTCCCACCAATTTTCAAATTGGTGCCCAGCACTGTGGAGTTGCATCCCAAGACATATGCAGCTTAAATTCAAGGATGTATTTCCTTGCATGTCATTATTCTCATTCCCAAACAACATTAACTAAATAGCACTGAGCTGCATGGCAAACATGTAGCTTGCCTGCTAATACTACCATGTCATTTCATCTTTCAGACCTGACATATCCTGTAGCTGGATGGTTTGGCTAAAATCAGCTATTTGAAAGATCAATCGCACCTAGAGAAAGATGTGCATTTTAATTCACAGAGAATAAATAACCAGTATTGGACAAGGCAGATTGGCTCCTGACTCTGGAATGATACAGCAGGGTGCACTTATTAGGAAAGCAATGACTTTACTTTTAATTAAAACTGCAAGAGATTATAATGTTCCTGAAAGGTGCTAGAATGACAGCACTACTAAATGAAGTCCTCTCTTTCTCCTTAATAAAAAAAATGCCTCTTTAGGATACAGGTAGTATAGTTAGTAAACCCCATATTTTTTAGATTCTAAAAGGGAAAAAAAGAAACAGAAAAAAAGCTTCAAATAACCTCAAAAAAATTATTCAAAGTTAAGACACTGGAAAAAAAAAAGAGCTGGCTGCAACATTTTCAAGTCAGTTCATTTTTAGGATGCAATCTAGGTAAGAAGCATTTCCAAAAATATACATCTTTTCCTTTTCCAAGATCCTATCTCACAAATGTTTCTAGCCAACTTCCCCCCATCTGTCCTCATCAAATAAGATCACACCTGAAAACTACATGCACACTAATTTAATTCACATTAAGGTAACTGACAGTGGCATTAAAATCAAGCTTTGTAAAGGAAGTAAGGCATAACATTAACAAGAACGTAAGGCTCTTTTCAGAATCTTTGCAGAACCAATATAGAGAAACTTGCACCCAGCATCAAGGACTACCTCAGCCATCACTGTGAGTCAAAATTTAGGCAAAGGATGGAAAAGGACATCTTGAGGTAAAAGGTTAATTAAGTCTTCATGCAACTTCCACTAAGCCTAAAAATACATCCCATTTTGCAGATTTGCTTCAACAGTTCCAACACCTGTCGTATATACTTCCTTACTTAGCAAGTGGTTTTACTGAAATAAGTGGGTCTATTTAAGAAATAAATATTAAACCGGGAAGAAGATTCCAGATTGCTGGTTGTAAATTTGGTTGTTCCAATTTTGAGGTGCACAACTCCAGGCAGGCTTCCCACAGCCAAGACCCACCTCATTCTTCCCCCTATCATTAATATATTTCTACCCATTCCTAAAATCCTGACGACAGATTTCACAATGCGGAGCAGTTGCCAAACCAGGAAAGAGCCCAGCTCACCATTCCCTACAATTCCACATTATAGGTATCAGATGCTGGAACCTTTTGTTGCTACTGCCCTGGAACAGATCAATGTCCATAATGCAAAGGCAGTATAGCCTATGTGTCCCCAAATTTATTCAGCACTGAGTTTCCCCTAGAAATAAAACAATTTTTAACAAAACTAAAATGCAAGAACTATCATGTAAAATAAATAGATCCTGCCCAAAATTCTTAACTTCTATAGAGCTGCCATCTTGGATCTACTACAGCTGCAGAATAGGAATTACATGACTCTTCCATTTGGTCAAACCTCTTCTCAAGTCACTTGTCCTAGAACCTGAAAGTCAACTGCATTTCTGAATAGGCATAATTATTGACAAAATATTGCTGTTAAATATCCATTTAATGTTGATCTATGTAAATTTACAATAAGGTAGTGATGAAATTAAAATATACAGAGCCCAAGCTAGTATTCAGTAGCACTTTCCTACATCAGAGTTACAGGATCAGGCCCCTAGTGCTTGATAAAATTTAAATGCATTTGTTTATACCATTAAACCATCAGTCCCAGGCATCATGGCTGGCTTTCAGTGCTTGTCAAAACTGGGTTTTAGAGCTACAGAGCTACACAAGCTCTAAGCTCAAAGTATGAAATACATGTTCTTAACTGAATTAAAGCTAATGCCTAGACATTTGTGATCACTGACTGGATGGATTAAAAAAAAAAAAAAAAACCCACAACTTTTTGCAATCTCCAAAACTAATAATTTACTTCCACACATTCACAGTATATACACAAAATCACAACAGATACAATCTTACCTTTTTTTTTGTTTTGTTTTTTTTGTTTGTTTGGTTGGTTTTTTGTTTGTTTGTTTGTTTAAAAGAACATCAATATCATGAGTTTTGCGACTCAGGGAAGCTAACCTTCCTTAAGAAAGAAGCTGTGTAAACCTGCACATCCCTAGAGCAATAATGTGTTGGAGGGACACCTACATGCAATACTCTGTGTTCAAAGGTATGATATGATGTTGCAAGTATTGGACCTGCCAGAGAGGATGCTGTGGAGTGCGACCCTTGCTGCAGTCTGGAGAGATATGGGAGAGCAGAATCTGACCTCGGCTAAAGACAGGAAGACGTCACCCTCACCCCTAACTGACTGGAGGGAGCACTCCCACCATCCTGAATGAGGGCAGAGAACAATCCATCTGTCTGTATTTTATGGACGTTACGAGTAAGAAGACACTTTCTAAAAAAAGTCAACAGACCATCCTGATTTTAGAAAATGCCGACACATTTTCAAAAACCACTGAGTTACTTTCCATTGTAATCCTTTTTACTTAATAGCCTAAGAGATCAGTATTGTAAGTTAAAAGGGACAATAAAAAGCCAAGATAGGTAACTGATAAAACAACTAACAGATGTTCTCAACAACTCAGTTTTACAACAGAGACAGAGGATATCTGTGTAAAAGGGGAAGGGGGACCTTATAAGATGTACAATCTTATAAGTACTATAAAATTGAAAAACAGTGTATACCTACAGCTTTGCCTGGTGAACAGTCTTTACTGTCAGAGTGAGGGGGGGATCTAGCTGAAATTCCTGAGACCAGTTTCTCTGTTGGCCTGTTCATTCCTCAGGATCCCTAGTGGATCCTGGACAAGGTGGATTCAGACACCACAGGACCTAGGTAACATCAGTACCTTTGGGGTCAAACTTGTTCGGGTAGAAGTGACTGCACAAAATGCAAAGCACTGTAGAGTCAGACCCCCAGTCTTTCCCCTTCCCCCAGAAGATAAAAAAGTACAAGAACATCATTAAGACACATGATCATCTCATACACAGGCCTGTTCCAGCAACAGTCTCCCTGTCAAACACAAGGTAGCCCTGTCAAACACAGACTCAAGCCCAGTCTCAAGTCAGGACTCACTTATCCTTAGCATCATCCACAGTCCAACACAGGCGGAGGCACACAAGTTCCAGCCCACCACCACCACTCAGACAGAAAACATAAGCACTTCCTGCACCTTACTGTGTGCTCAAGCACAAGTTCATGAAGTCTGAAAAGACTGGACACAGAAGCAGCCAACTACACTACAGCACAAGCCACCAAATCCCCTGAGCTCAGCTCTTTCTAGCTCAGTATGGACACATCTCACCACAGCTATGGCTAAGTGACACCTAGCAAGGCAGAGAGCACACAGGCAGATCCAGGGCTCTGTGTGTTTAGGGCCTCATTCAAACCTTCTCATTACCTTGTAGCAAAGCCACATTCAGGATGTNTGAAACAAAGATAGGCAGAAGTTACAAACAGTTGACATTTCAGCCACAGCAGTTGTCTCCAGAATGTCAGCAGCTACAGTACCTGGTACTTTCTTCTTGAGCTCCCTCTCTAATCTTAATCTGCAACTAAAGTTAATGCTGACTGGGTTTTGTGTGGTTTTTCTTAATGAAAAGTAGTCCCCTGTTTTGCTTGAGTAATACGTTTTTCAGACATGAAATATGTTCTTCGGGCATGAAGTTCTATGAGCTGGGTTCTCAAAAATAGTGAATAGGAGTTACGAAACTGCTTAAAGTGCTTCTAATTATGCATCCTTGTGGCATATACACCTTCATAGCCTAATGCTGCCCATGGGTAGGTAAGTATGGACCTCCAGAGAAAGAAGGAGGAATGGTGAGATGCTTGGGCATAGCAGTTAAACATTCAGGATCATTCTGTCTCAACTGCAAAGTGAATGCACAGTTTATGTGTTTATGACCTGTCAATCAGAAAAGAAGAGGGAGGCTGAAGACAAGATATGACCATCCAAAGATGGGCATCCTTTTCTTTTTTCAAAGACTGTAGAAGGCCTCTCCAGCAAGTCTTACAGCTATTTCAACATAAGAACACCTGTCTCTCCACAGCAAAATTTCAATACCTATTTTTAAGCCTAGACAGCACAGCCAATATCTCTATTTCTGGTCTCCCTTAAGATGGCAGACACGACTGACAACAGTCTGAGCTAGCAAAAAACCCTCTCTAAAGCAATGGGCTTTCTAGCCATATAGTTAGCAGGAAAAGGGAAAAAAACCCCAAACCAACCTACAGATCATTTCCAAAAGAACATCAGTGGATTGCCACATCCTGACCTGAACTGGTCCAGTGTTTAAAAGATAAACATCCATGGAGACAACTACAGCCAAGTAAGAAGTTTAAAGCATCTGTATGAAGGCCAAAGCTAATCAAAGGCACACAAGAAATCCCACCTTTGTTCCGTGCCTTTTTTGCTGAAGGAATGTGAGACAAAAACAGATGTGTGACAAAAGTTTCCAACAAAGCTCCAGTCAATGGTTGAGTGTTACTAACAAGGCTACTGAGCTTCCATTTGCACAGTGGTGACATTTTCTGCATTCCTTCACACTCATTTATTTCAGAGTAAATTCATTCGTTTGCATGGAATTGCTCTGGAAATTAGTATTACTGAGAGCAGTTCTGTTTGCACTTAATGGGTGGTTCTTCCCTCTTCTATATAGCCTGAAAGGAAACCCTTCAACAGAAATAAAAGGGAATCAAGGATTAAACACAATTTTATGGGTAATGAAGGTGAGTAAAAACATTGAATGAGATGTATAACCAGGATTAAAGACTTGAGCAGAGAGAGAACTTAACTGAAGAACCACATCTGCATGCTCCATCTTGCCAATATGCCACGATTGTATCTGGAGTCAAACTGTGTCCAGAGCCATTTAAGAAGAGTGTCTGCAATGCAGGTTTTCAGGGACAAAAAAGGAAAACATAATTCCAAGTGTCTGAACATACAGTCTTTCTCTAGTGCTGCAGAGGGACTGCAGCCAGCTACAGCATGCTTTAGTGCGCACAGCATTGCAGGAAAGACCTTTAGGGGCTTTCAGTAAAGTGTACTGGCAGTGATGGAGGAAAGCTAAGAGAAGCAAGCATAAGACTTCTTGGCTCAGAGATGACAGAGCAGACAATGCCAGTCTTCGCTTCTCCAGAGTGTGTGAACCTCAAAGAAGAAAAAAGTTATGAAGGATGGCACACTCACGCAGGGCATCTATAGGACTGACTGAGCAAAATAATGACTAGGAAAACTCAAGGCTGGGAAAAGACCTCCCAGAGAAAATACAAAATAATTGTTGTTTCAAACAAGACAGCTCATCCTTTTTGGTGCTGTGGGCCAGCTGGCAGTGCAACAACATTTACACCAGCCACATATTAAAACAGAATTTGCCATCAGCCAGTCTCCCGGACCCTCAGCCCACATGACTGTCACACCTCCCTTCCACACACAGAGGAAAACTAAGCTGCTAAGTTTCAGCACTTTCCTGGCATGCCCATTCTTCAACCCAGTTTTAAGCCATGGTAGAAAAAGGCAGTGGGACGTACAGCATTGTCCTGGGGTTGTCATACAGGCACTCTGGTCTGGGTTAAAAAAAAGAATATTCTAAACTGACAAACAGATGCCGAGGATGGCCTCATCTGGACTTCCATCTGGTGCTTCTGCAGTTCTGGGACCAGTAACACCTTACTCTCCCTTCAAGTGAAGTGCTAAGAAGACTAATAAACACTTGTGCCACGTACGAGCCATGATAATTGCTGTGCCCAGGCAAATGCTATCTGCACTTGCTTGGGATGTTCAGCACAAGGAACACCGAGGACCAGATCCAGATTTGAAAGTTCAGTTCCAAACAAGCAAAGGAGCAGTAGCACCAACACAGCAACCACAAGTCATGAAGTCTGCAGCTCTGTTCAAAAAGGTTCCTTTTTGGCTAACCATCTTAATGTATCCTGCAATACATTTCTGTAGGTGGGTTTAAAGAACCTTGAAAGATCAATGAGACATTCCGTAAATTATTTCCACCCTAAATAATGAATTACACACTGAAATAACAGTCTTTGCTGCTTCTCTCACCTCCGTCCTGAAACTTGCTCAACCTTTCGAAGTATGATGATATAGGAACTTGAACAATATCTAGAATTGCCAGCAGCGTCCGGGTCAGTCTGAGAAGTTCACTAAAACTATAAAAGCCAAAGTATATGAGGTTTCGAGCCAGATGTACCACCTATGAGGAAAAAAAAATTTAAAATGAAGTGTTGGCAACCTTTTTGGTATTCGGCTGTGCAATACAGTCGCATTTCACACAGCAACTTTCACAGAGATCCAGATCTAGAGTGCATTCGAATTAGTATGTGTCTTTCCACTGATTTAAATGGGCCTTGGGCCAGTGACACCAAATGTTTTTCAGAGTTAGACAAAACAATTGGTCAGTCAAATCACAAGAGAGAGCAAAACCAACATGAGATTTAGGAAGGTTTGAAAGGATACAATTGCAACTGGGAAAATATATAAGATCAAGAAGCAAGACTCCAGGAAATTGTTTAAAGAGGCAGCAGCTGTAGAGAAGATGGAAGTCAAAAGAAGAGTAAGATCACTGTGTAAGTTTGAATAGAGGTGATTTCAGATGACCAGAGACAGAAGCAACAAAGCTTGGGAGGTAGGTTGGAGGAAGAACTATAAAAGCTGTAAGCGTTTCCCTTTTATTCAATGTTATTTGAACCTAGAAGATTTAGGCCTATCTAAAGTTTCTGTCAGGAATTTCAAACAATATTTAAAACACAAGATTAGGTTACTCAGAGTATTTCCTTCAGTGTCATATCTTACACAGAGAATAGTACTTATTTATACTGAAGAATCCCTGCATGCTAATTCACTGATGTGGAAAGAAAGGGCATATGACCATTCACCCACACACATATCCCCCCTCCTGCCACTGAAATGCAACCATCTCAGGAAAAGGAAAGAAAAATACAGCTGTTTGACAGCAGACAGTAATACTATTTTCTGCAGTAACAGTCATCACCAAGAACACTGGAGTTAGGAACTGGTGCTTCTTTAGGACATTTTACATGGACACTTATTCTGCAACTACCTTTACTTTGAAAGAGCCAATGTCAACCTAGCTGGAATGAGGAGGAATACTGTAAGTGGGACGCAGATAGCTGAGAAGTACCTCAAATGTAAGTTTATTTTTCTCTTTGTCTCCAAAAGGAAAGGGCTGATTTACAACTTCTTTCAAGTACTCTTCCACAAATTCCATAGTTAGCGCAAACTTCCTCTTCATTTCATTCCTCGAAGAGTCTGTGAAAGAATCATACCTACAATGCAAGGCACAGAAGGAAGAAAAATTAAACACCTCTAGTATCAGGATCAGCTGTCACTAAAGAATACACAAACCAATCACAACGCTATAAAGTTACTCTCAGTTCTCTGTAGGGAGAAGGGGTAGAGGTCAGCTAATTCTGCACAGATATGCAAAGATGGCAGAAAAAGGATGCACAAATCTTCCCTCCAGCAGTACCAGGAGGGGTTGCAGTGAATGGGAATAATGGAGACAGGAAAATACCACAGTTGTGGCAGACAGCACTCTTAAATCTTGCTGTGGCAATTCAGTAAGTCACTAAGTCTCAGCTGTCCTCTCTGCCCATCAGCCAGAGTTTACTGTTTCCACAAGCAAGACAGCAGATCAGGAAAGCAGCTCGGGACAGTCAGCTTCCTCCTTTGCACCACCAACTAGGACTGTTTTGTCATATATGTTAAAACAGTCCTTCATCACCTAACAGAAGCAATACCTGCACTGCTATATTACTTCTTCTTCATCTCTTCAGCCAGATACTCTGTGTCTGGGTCTAGCCCAGTGGCGCTGCTCCATCAAATCAATTAAGCCAGAGAGGGTTTCCATTGAAGTCAATGGACCCGTCTCCCATACTTAAATTTAACGCATGCTCTAAGTACTTCACTGGATGGAGGCCAAAGCCTCTGTGAACTATTTCTGCGGCAATAGCTGTACCTAACTGTAAATTCTAGCTTTCCAACTGTGGCTTTCAGTTGAGCTTGAAGTATAAAACTGACTTCCAGCCTAGCAAAGGTGTAATGTTAGACACAATTAGATTACTTCAAGTTCAGTTGGTCTGAGGAAAGGCCATTCCATTTTTCCCCGGCTTCCCTATAAGAACACAGTGAAAAATGAAACTGAAGGATTTCCATTTAAAGCTACCCATGGAAGTTTCCAAGAGTAGCAATAATTAATAGCTCTATGTTCTGGACAAAATACCTTTCACGTGCATGTTGTATTGACTTTAGACACCTACAACCATGTTGTTCTGAGACTAACCCCTATAAAATGCCTTTGTACTTTAATTTGCAACACTTCAACTCACTCATGAATTGTGATTTTAGTAGGAATTTCAGTCCACAATCTGGCATATCTGACAGGCACCACAGATTCCTGAGGATCTCTGTCCACATGCATGTGTAGCATCAGTCGGCAAAAAGAAGCCCGGAGGTCATAAGGGAGGCTTTCATCAGACATACATCGTAGGATCAAGTCTACAGACAGCTGTGCAGAAATCTGGTTGATAGCTAGATACTGGCGGTCCAGGCACATTCTCGCAAAGAGGTTCAGTTGGTACCTTAAAAAAAATAACAACATATTTCCAACTGATTTATCTGAAGACCATGAAACAACGTACCTCAGAATCTCACTTTACAAGCCTGATGTCAGCCTTTCTGATGTAAATGCTAAAAAATGACAAGTGCTAACCAAGGGACCGACTTGCCATTAAAAATGCTAACATCAGGCTCCAGCCCTCGTGAAGACTGGGCTCCCTTTGAAACTCAAAGGGAGCATCGTTCAATGGAAGGCTGAAGCATTTGGACTATTTGTTTTCAATCCGTGTAAGACACTTTCCCATGATCCCACCTCCCTTCTAATCCTCAGTACGCACAGGACACTCCTTCCTCAGAGCACGCCTTGCTTCCAGGGCAGCACAACTTAAAAATATAGCCCAATAAATAAAACGTAAGAGGCAAAATGATAGGGAGACATAAAGAGCTGTCATGAGCAAAGGAAACTCAAGATTTGTCTGGAATAGACAGCAGAGATTGTGATGCTTCCTACAGGAAAAAGACTTGAAAGAAACTTTTAATCCCAGTTTCTGGCATGACCTGTTTCCTTTTTTGATATTGGCAAATGAACTGGATAAGAACAGCACCAGGCTCTTCAGAAAGTTTACATTTTCTTCCATTTGAATAAGCAGTCTTACCTGTAGTAGGTAAGAACTTCTAAATCTGCTTTTGTGCCCTCCTTTGCCTCCTGAGCCAGATGCCGGATGGCTTTGCCATGGGGCTCCTTGTTACTGTCAATCCAGTAAAGCCACACCTCCTCTTCATCGATGTCATCTGAGATGACTGGGCATTCCAAGGGATTGTCCATTTGTGTCGAAACCAGCCTGCAAACACAAATCATTCACAATGGAGCCACTAACAGAGTGCTACGAATGTAACAACAGAGCAGAGATAACAAAAAGGTATGTTCCGGTTCTGGATGCTCACTTGGTCTGAATGAGAATGTCAGCATTCCCTGGGCTCAGCATAAACTTGCAGATGAGTTCCTGAGTTACTGGTATTGCTGTGGTGTTAGATACACACAGGTCTGATAGATAATCCAAGAATCTGCAGTCAAAAAAACACAGATGCAACAGAACATGAGACTTCAAATACTACACAGAAACATTGCAGTAGAAATCTCTAGCATCCATCACTAATATGCTCAAGGGAGCATATATCATGAGATTTATCAACATACGATCTTTGCTCATTCATACTATTGCAACTCACAACAGATAAAGATGAGGAATAGCTTTAAGAGCCACCCTGAATGCTGCTGAAGAATCAGTCAGGGAGAGAAAAGAAAAATATCCCAAGTGTAACACTTCTCAGCAAATCAAAGGCCAAAGAGTTGTGCCAGAACTTAAGAGCAGCCTGAGGCTGTCTTACGCTTGGCTGGCAGGGGAGCTCCACTGAAGACCCTCGTCCTTCTCAGGAACCAAAAGCAAGAGCACACATTCTCACCCATCTTCCCCATCAGGTAACGCACGTCTCCCTAACACAAGTAGCAAGGAGATGTTACTTGTGCTGGAGATAGCCGTGTGCCCTCTGAGGAACTCCACTGCACCGGAGAAGTCCACACCTCCACCTTTTAAAGATGCCTTCTAAAATCTCTGAAGTGACACAGCCAACAGTTAGTGAAGAGTGAAGATCTGGCAGGACCTGAAGACAGGACCTCTGTATTCAAAGAGGTCATTCCATGTAAAGCAGAAATAACAAAGCTTTGTATGGAAATCAGTTTCCTATGAATTTGCCTCTCGAATTTAGGCCTTCTGATGTTTAACAAGGTTCAGGCTGAGGCCTTCCTTGCAGTCGGGACATTCATTAGGTATCTGCTTCTTGTCCCTCTTTCATGGATTCCTCTGTGTGTATTAACAGTAGTCCATATTGCAGCCGTTGCCTCACCGGAATATAAAAAGGGCCTCTTCCCTCTATGTAGCTGCTTCTTTTCATGACATTCGTAGGAACTGAGTATCTCTGAGCCCACGCCTCCTCCAGCAAACGTAGCTAAAACTGGGCAAGAGGCTCAAGAGCTGGTGGGAGAGCAGATATGAGCAGGCACACACACACCGATCATATACTCCACTTCCTTAGAAAACCGGGTAAAAAATTTGACCATCTACTATCAGGCGTTCAAGGATCTAATAGTGTGAACTATTGAATAGGTGATCATCCTACCAGAGGGAATCAGAAAATCATTTCTGTGTTAGCACAGACCACACCCCCCACAGAAGTCTGGAAACTGCAAGGGATGAGTACAGAAAGCATTTTTAGGGTATTCTTAGGAACAATTTTACCCGTTGCTGAAGTGAAGCTTTCTGGCAACAGGTAATTAACAGTGCACAGCAATATTACATCACAAAGATAATAGTAAGTAAACAGCACATAATTACACAGAATTCTGGGGGAGTTACCTCTTTGGAGCTAAAACTTGGGAAATTTTGTAGCTCTCGTGTTTTAGAGCATACTACCACCATTCTTACTCACACAAGCAGTGCCGCAAAAGTCTACAAGACTCTCCATGAAAATAAGTGCCTTTACTGTTCAGATTGCACCACCTTGGCAAGGTGTATTTTTCAAACATTTATCGCTCTTAGACCTTAAAGAAGTGAATGTATACTGTAATGCACAGCAATTGCATAATTCAGTTATGTAACAACACTATGACATCCTCCACCACAAAGTGACATCAGATTGTCAATAAACACTAGGACCCTTCAGCACTGCGAGGGAGCGGATGTCATGTGGTTTCCTCTTAGTACTGACCAAACCCAATACAGTTTAGCATGGGAGAGGCAATGAAATTAGAGTGAGGCAAAATGGCTGCAGACATATAGAGAAAAACTGAAGCAGTGAAGCACCAGTGCCTTGAGCAATATGCTTAATCGCTAACAGAAAAACGGTATTCACAATTACAGAGGACATTATTTGGCCTTCAGTACATTAATTTCTTATATTTGTATTACTTCGGTAATTTTACAACTGAAAATCCAATGAAAAAAATAGATAGATTTTCCATTTTAAAAAATCCATTTCCTTTATATTCTGACCTAAAGCTAATCAAAAAGATTTCCAACTGAGTGAAGTTCAAGGCCAGAATTTTTCATCTGGAAGAAGATCTGGTCTAAAACACATGTTCACTGGGATATTCACTGTCCTAAGGCCCTTTCGGGTCTGACCTGGAATCAGGACCTGCAGGAAAACTGATATTAATAAAAGTTTAGAAAAATTGACTTCTGTGTAATTTGCACCAAGATTATTAGGAGGGGAACCGACACAAGTGGCAGTTTTATAGAGGAGCTGCAGAGTTATGAGAAATTAAAATTTCTGTTTGTCTCTCTCTGTCTCAATCTGAACTAAAACCAAATTTTCAAAAGCGTCCTGTAATGTATAAACCTTGCTTTTCAGTAAGCTCTAGTTCTGAAATGCACATATGGTCAAATGCCAAGAATTACGGGTATCTCTGATATTTTCTAGCATGACACTACATGTGGGTTTTTGTCTGCCAGGTCAAAAAAAAATTAAGCTGAGAGAAAGAGACAACACAACAACGAATAGCAAGCAGATTCACAGCTACTGCAAATATAAAAGCCTATCAATACAGAAAAAGAATGTTACGTGGACCACTTCAAACCTTGGCTCTCGATTTCTCCTGAGTAAATTAACAAATGTCTCTATTTCTTTAGCCGTGATGTGTTTCTCTAGCAGTTTTCTGTTGTTGTGCAACAAAGCTGTGATGGTGTCTTCTGCCAGAATATCATAACCAATCTGGGACTGCATGACGCAGAAGTTCTTAGCAATATATTCCTGAAAAAATGAAAATTCCCATGATGACCTGTTAAGCAGTAATGTTTTTCTTTTAGAACCAGAAGCATCCAGCACAATTAGCAATCAAAATAACCCTCTGAACTGGCCTCAACAAAAGAACATCTGAACACCTAAAATATGTACCCCAAGAAAAAGATTCAACATTAGGGATGACGAACTCTTCTTATTCTTTCATAAACCAAAGGAATGAATCCATGAAAATACATACAAAATTCCAGAAATGGCAGCCAATTATTTTAAAAGGAAAAACCAAAAGGTTTTTATCATGTTTAAGAAACTTTCTTTCCTGAGTCTTCCCTCCTCCCTCCCTCTCCAAACAACACAGAAATATTTCTGTAAAGCATTAGAAAGAAAACAAAGAAGCCACACATATCAGTTCAATCTTTTATCTCTAGTCCCTTTAGTCCTATAAAGTTAGCGGAGTTTTTCCCCACTGCAATGTGCAAAGCACTCGACACCATGTTCTGAAATACTTCTTGCTCACAGGGAGTCTCCAGCAGTGGGAAATCAGGCTACCTGACAGAATAACCTCTGGTCTGATTCACTGCCATTCCTCTACAAATATTTAAGGAACAGAAACAGACAGTTTTGCAGACTTCCCACTTTATAATCCAGAGTCCAGGAGCATAATTTTAATAACAGAAAGCTCATGAACGAAGCAGTGGACCCCAATCTCAGTCTGAGCCTGTGAAAGTATAAGGTGAACCTATGGTATTCGTTGCTGATCATCCAATTAATATACAAATGCCTACAAAACAAAAACACTGTTCCTCAGCATGAGGCAGTATATGACAGTAACTTCTTACTATTAACCGACACAAAACCCAATCCTTTCACCATTACCACAGAATCCCACTTGTAAGTGCAGAGAGAGATGTCAAACCCAGGACATAAAATTACAGAAATCAGGAGGAAAATTATCTTGAATACCACTGACCTGGTTCTTCCTATAGTCCTGTTGGGAATGTCTGAGAACTCTGTAACATAACCTTAACATGTATTTGTATGGAGCATATCTCTGGTCACCTAGGTCTTCAAGCCTCAGCATCGATCCTTCACCTTTGTCCTTAAAAGGAGCTTTGAGGATGCCAAATATCTGTTCAAAATCAAAATCACTGAGAATGAAAATCAAACCCAGATTTTTGCTTAACTTATAGGAGTCAACGGAAATGTCCTCTGACAGGATCAGCACAAGGGCCTTATCGACCAAAGTCAGAAGTGAATCACTGCAGTTACCTACATATGACTAAATACAAGTGGAGGCTCAATCTCAGACATTACAGCTTTATGCATTTAGCTTTACATTTCTCACCAACTTGATTGACATTGCTTTCTCTTTATTGTTATCCCCAATTTTAAAACATTGTTAGTTAAGTGCCTTAACTTGGGATAAATTAAGGATGAAAAAGGAGGACAATACTGGCTGCTGTGCAATTTCATCCTTTTCCCTTTTTTTCTTTTAATTTCAGTAGGCTGCTTAAAGAGAATATTAATCTTGATTTACATGCAAGCTGGCCCTCATACAAAGAAAGTCAGGGATCTATAAGGGCATCAGAGTTTTTCCTATATGGGGCACACTTGCGGGATTGGGACCATGTTGCAAGCTTGTTTCAAATTTCATCAATAATTTGCTATCAAATGTAATCTTAAAAGTCATCGGAATCACATGACTCTAACAGCCATCAGCCATGGGCCCCCGTGCTTCTATCTGATTCACAGACCAAGAGGTGAGCCTTGACTAAGTAGTGACTTATCTATCCAATCCAACCAGACAAACCCAACACGGCATAAGCCAAGTTACCCAAAATTAACATTTTCTCAGATCACTCTCTCCTACAATTTGTTTGTAAATACAAGTAAGTCATTAATACAGTAGGACATACCTGAGCCAATATATTTTGTTCCCTCATTAATTTTTGTCGTTCCCGGTTTGGCTTGGTAATGACTACATCCAAAACTTCCTGTCCGTTATTAGGCACATCAGCAACAAAGAAAATGAGATCTTCCAGTAACTTGGTTACAAACCTAGAATGAATAGACAAATCATTATTGTACATTCATTCAACACTTGCTAGGATTCATTAAGAAAGAAAAATCACCTTTTAGAACAAGCTTTATCTAGTGCAATGGAACTTCAATCACTGAAAAGTTAAGTTTGATATGTACTTAGGGATCCCAGGCCTTGGTTCAGGAGACGCTTAAATCCATCACAGGGGTGTTTACCAAGGCATTAAACAACAACCAGAGGGAAAAAGGGTGAAAAATACAGGATGCTGGATTGATGCAGAGCATCCAGAAATCCAAAATCTATACCAGCTGGCCTCAAGGCCCAGGAACAGTAGAAAGACACTCTTACACAGCCTAGCAAGGATTTTTATCCTTTATCACAGACATGGGTCTGTGAAACAAGATGATGGACTTACTAGAGGAATAAAAACATTCTGCCACTAGACTGTTTCCCTGCTGACCCAAGAAACTATTGAAAAATGACTATATTTGTTTCACTCTTTGCTACACAAAAGAAGATTTGGCAGAAGCAAGTGCTAAAAAGGACAGAGGCAGTAGTAATTCCTTCTCTCCTACCTTCAGAAAACGCAAAAAGAAAGCGGTCATTGCCTCCTTGTTACTAACACACCTCGCCAGGCATACACAGAGAGAAGTACGGATGCCCACAGATTTCAAGGAATCTCCCTTAAAAGAACTTGCAATGTTTTACAAACAAAACCCAGCATGTCTCCTACCCTGGGCAAGCATCATCCGAATGTGGACAACATCTAGTCTAGAGTTACTAAACATGTAGGCATGCTATGAAAGTGGCAGGAAGATGCCCAGTAGATTTTCAGTGTCACCTCTGGGAGCCAGACACAAAGCTTGCACTACCCACAACAGGGCTGGGCTGTTCAGCTAAACCCTCTGAGTGAGCTTTAGCATTAAAAGTCTCAGCCCACAGGTGGAGAACAGTAAGGTGTCCCCCCCCAACAGAAAAAGTTGAAAAGGCAGATGTAGGGTGGAGCAACCAGGAATAAACTGTTGGGGCCTCTACTGACCTAAGCAGGAAGCTGATAAGGCAGGGAAAAGAGGAGTTTTTTCCAAAGGAAATCACAGGAACAAACAAATAATGGCACTATTCTGAAACCACTCTGAAACGTTTTATGTGTGTTGTATCAATCTGTCAACATCAAGACTTGACAGTACCGGGTTGCCGTGACACAGCAGTGCAAGGTTAATACAGGGATGTCACACATTGATTATGTCATATCGCTCTCTGGTTCAACTCAATCATGAAATGGCCCATCAGCTTTTCAAGGCTGAGTACCAACACCCAGGCCATTACAGATCTGCCTGTATCGATAAATCCTCCACCTGATATTAAACCATCTGGTCTAATTGCTACTGACAACCGACAGCAAAAATTCAGTTTTATCACCAAAAATTAATATTTTCAGCAAAAAGCTGTATATGATGCATGGTGGAATAGAAGTTACAAACTAACACTGCCAGAGATGCTGTCTAATATTCAGTTTAACCACAGACAGCTGAAAAACAAATAGCGAACTACATCACTGACAGTGGGATATATTTGGCTACCATGTACAACAAAATCACTTAATTCAGAGGCGGGTGTGAAGAACAGACATTCTAATAGCGCTACAGCTGAAACATGGATTAATACAAAGGCTAAACACCAAAATTATGTAAAATAGGAAAAGCGAACAGGGAAAAATAGAAATAAGAAATGAAAGGTCACTCTGAGACCTCCTTCTACTGCTCTCGCAGCATGAATGTGCAGTACAGTGAACTCCACATGAATCAAGAGTCCTGCCATGCTGCCCACTGTATAGATGGCTTTCTTGTACATTAGAATCGAATGCGATGGACCCCCATATTACAGCTCAGAAGTGGTTTATCAAAGGAAATTAAGACAAGCACTTGGCATTTGCCCAAGAAGCTACCCATTTATTTATGTGGCCAGTGAGCTGGGGAAGTGCTGTTTACCCCCATTTTACAGAGGAGATACACAGACCAGCCTGAGGTGCATCAAGGATGCTCTGACACAGACAGAACCTAATCCCAAGCTAGCCCTCTCAGCACTGAAGTGTCCTCTCCCCGTTGCCTCTATGTCCACATGGATGTTACTAACTTAACCATTACTGTGATGCCATGATGTCATGAGTAACCAAACACCAACTTAGGAGGGGAAAAAATAAAACTCACTAACCTCCTTTCGTTCTGGGTTATTGTTCCATTCTCCAGCTTTTTAACAGTTGATGCTAGAACCTTGTTTGCATCGTTAGCGAAGTCCAAGTCTCTCACCTCAGACAGAGGAACTGATACAATGGCAAAAGCTTCCTTGTCCTCTTTTGTTTGGCACGTCCCAATCTGCAATAGTTTTTGGTTTAATATCGGTAAGCAATCCTCTTACCTTTATCCTAATTATTATGCGGTTTTTTATATATATATATAAAAAATATATATGCTTCTGCGAGATCACCAGTAGAGAACTTCAGGAACAAGTTTGGGATTTCAACCCCGGGATAGATGGGTTTACCTTTAACATGACAGGCCTCTCTTCATCAGTGTCTATTGGAATGCTGGTACTAGTGACCCAAGTGTTAGTGCATAAATGTCTCAGTCGGACGTATGAGTTCCTAAAGGAGAGCAAAGCAAACAACAGGTTAGATGGATCAGTCCTGAGCTAAAGTGGGCAAAGGTGGGATACAATGCAATACATGGCCACAACACGAGACTTGAGGGCATGAGTCACACCAGCCACTCGTAATAAAAGGGCGAGGGAGACCCAAAAGATACTGCAGTGCCCTTTTCCCTTGTCTCCTTTCTCACCCAGAACAGAGCTGCAACAAGAACAAACAGCATCTTGGGATTATGCAGAATGCTGTTTTTAAGTATTTATATAAGCCTAGGAGTAAAGTATTTCTTAAAGAAAAAAATTAAAAAGGAAGGTGCTATGAAATCCCATCTGAATAGAAATACATTTCACGAATCATAGAATCATAGAACCATTAAGGTTGGAAAAGACCTCTAAGATCATCAAGTCCAACCATCAACTAACACCACCATGACTCCTAAACTAGGCCCTGGAGGGCCACGTTTACAACTTTTTTGAACGCCTCCAGGGTTGACGACTCCACCACCTCTCTGGGCAGCCTGTTCCAATGCTTGACCACTCTTTCGGTAAAGAAATTCTTCCTGATGTCCAGTCTAAACCTCCCCTGACGCAACTTGAGGCCATTTCCTCTTGTCCTATCGCTAGTTACTTGGGAGAAGAGTCCAACACCCGCTTCACTACAACCTCCTTTCAGGTAGTTGTAGAGAGCGATAAGGTCTCCCCTCAGCCTCCTCTTCTCCAAGCTAAACAGCCCCAGTTCTCTCAGCCGCTCCTCATAAGACTTGTGCTCCAGACCCTTCACCAGCTTCGTTGCCCTTCTCTGGACGCGCTCCAGCACCTCAGTGTCCTTCTTGTACTGAGGGGCCCAAAACTGAACACAGTATTCGAGGTGCGGCCTCACCAGTGCCGAGTACAGGGGCACGAATGAAATAAATAAAACCAATTCTTTTCTTATTATTTTTTTCTGCAAAGCAATGAACCCTTTCAACCTGTCACAGCACGAAAGCCAGAAAGTAAAACTGACCATGGTTTCACAGCTTCACCGTTATGATCTGCAAACCCTTGTTCCAGGGAGCAAGCATTTACAGTACCAGTTCTCAACTGAAAATCAAGTGAACAAAGAGCAGACATGAGATTCTTCTAAATTCTTTCCATATGATAATCTGTGGTATTATCAGAAAGCAGAGCTGAGAAATCAATTACAATTTTTACTCTGAATTCTACTTCTCAAATATATTCACTGTGGTCTTCATTCACGCTCTCCCTTTCATGCTGATAGGCTTTGAGTGTTCAAGTAAGCAAATTATCTGGCAAAACTTAGCATAGCAAATACACTTCAAAGCTGCATACATCAGTATTTGTGGGTACCCAGCTTTAAAATCCACCCTTATAACAACTAGCCCCAAGTGTCTGCATGCCCATTCAGTCACAACCAACACGGCATGACTTATCTAGTCAGCTAAGCAACACAGTTGAAATTTCAAATATTCACAATTAAAACCCAGAAGCCACTTGCTGAATTCATTTGAATAACAAATGTGTTCAGTGGCATCGTGATATGTCAGGGAAACAGAAGCCCAGTTCACCATACACGTTATTTTGTTGGGAACAATTCAGTTTAGATCTATTAGCAGTACAGGTTTTTCCAACAGTGCACAGGGCTCAATTCTTTCCTCATATATATCTGTGCAATATTTAGCCCATTATTTTTCTCTTCACAGACTCTCTTTAAGTGTCACTTGTTTTATCCTTATAATTATTTTACCCAGTCACAGCAGCAGTATCATGTTTTATACATCCCTTGTTTATCCATGAACACTCCTCAAATTTTAACTGAAGGATAATACTTGCTCGTGTTTGATTTTTTCTGCTTTACTCACCAGCATAATGCTAGGAAGAAACCCTGTCAATGCAGCATTATTTTTTGCCCTTTTTTTTTTTTTTTTACCTTGGAACCAGGCAATCAGCTCTCTGAAGAGTGGTGGCATCCAGTTCAAAGAGAGATGCGATGTCATTTCCATGGGGCACAGAGACTAAAGTATACATAATCTTCTCCCCTGCTTGGCGTTTCTTCTTTGAAGCAGGAAGGTCGCCGTCTCTCTGCTGATTAGGCACAAGGGTTATTTGCTTGCATCAGGGCCCATTATAAATTCTCCAATTACCTTGTGGACAAGTAATACATCTGAATTGTAGGTTGGTTTTTTTTTGGTTTTTTTTTTTTTTTTTTTTTTTTTTACATTCTAGTAAGAATGTACCATGACTGGCTTTGAGGTGTGTAACACAAAGGATGCACTTTGCCCCAGGTACATGGGGTCTCAGACAGTCATTATAACAACAGCAGGTCACAAGCTACAGAGAGACTGCAGTACTGTATACATTATTACTTGACACCCACAACTTCAAAAAACCTGTGGTAGTTGCAGACCCTTCACTCCCAACAGATGTAACTACACAGTGCTGAATTGGAAAGGACCGAAGTTAAAAGAACTAATGAAAATTGGATGTTTTAAAGGGGGGAGAGGATTAAAAAAAGTAAGCAATTTGCCTAATTCCACTGTTGTTTTATTTAAGTTTGCTCATTTTTTCCTCTCGTATGGCCAGAATCACAGCAGTACACCTTCCAAACAGCAAGAGCCAGAACATCTGCTCCACTAAGATCAACTTGTCATTGGAAGGGGGGGACACGCAAAGCACCAGCTAGACTGTATTAGAAATCTTAGCTCAGGCTGATAATGTATTGGAGGCTGGATCCAACATAGGTCTGAGTGTGCCCACTGAAACTGGAGAAGTTTGCTCCCTTCAAGTAGCCTAGCTTTCAAGTGACAGATTTACGTTGTGTTGGTGACTGAAAAGAGGCGTGCAAATCTAAGGCGCCGATCTTCCTTCCACCACCTGCTGAAGGCCTATGGGAATTTTGTGACCCAGCGCCACTAAGCAGCCATCTTCATCTTTAGTTACCTACGCACCTTTGTCTTCACAGATGCCAAATCCTACCTTCCCGAAGCACGTATCTTTGCTTGAAAGAGTAATTCTGAGCCTGTGCCCATAACTAGGCAGCAACCAACAGAATTACTGGCATAAGTAAAAGCTGCTCCTCTGGGGTGTTGGGTTACATGTATTACAAAAGACTAATAACCAATTAAGAGACTGGCAGCCCAGGGCCTTTCACGTACACAAAATATATCATGGGGGGAAAGGGAAAAGAGAAATGAAGAAAGCCAAAAGAGAAAAATCAAACACTGGAAACCTGAAATACTATTATAATGATTTATAGTGCACCACTAGGGAAGAGATGTACAAAGCAATGTAAAGAGGCTAGACCATACTCAGTTTGCATTAGTACCTTGATTAAAGCCAAACTGTAAGGGATAATCAAGGGCAAAGCTTTGATTATTCATATTGCCAATTGATTAAGCAACAAAATCAAGGATGAGTGAAACTACATAAGAAATAGCTAGTTATAATCTCATTTCAAGGCACTTTTTGAATCCTTCCAAAACATCCATTTTTTCATTATTAAGCCTGAAAAAGGCCAGCTTTCCATCCCATTACTTCTGTGAAGGATAGAGACAGTAGGAAAAAAACAGGACAAAATCCTCTCAGAAATTTTTCTTAGGCTCACCTAGTGATTAGAGTATTGTCACTAGTTTTTTGAGGGGAAGGCTTGCTGAGACAAAGGGGAACCATCTCCTGTGTCTTCCACAAGAGCAAACTCTTATCTGGCAGCCCTCACATCCTTCCATACCCCAGGCCCAAAACTATTAAACAAAATTGCACATAAAAACTTAACCTGTATGCAAGGACTGAGAAAACAGCCAAAATTTTTGTGATTTCCATACACATCTTGTTTTACAAACTCAGGATGAGACCCAAACTGGAAAGGCAGGCAAACTATAAGAGAATCCTCTTAAGAGCTTAATATGTGTGAGTCAGAGTCTAACATCAAATGAAAATCTACTTCCTAAATTTCCAAACAAAAATGGAAAACTGGAAAAACAGTTTAAAATTCAAGAGGCCTGTAAAGGGGTGAATGGCACAGGATAGTTTAGAACAGCATCCAGACTTTTTGATATTTCCCATAAATTACATTCAAATCTAGTTAGGGTTTCCCAGAAACTACCCGCTCTACTATAATTTCCAAACTGAAAAGGCCGGTACACAAAAAGGCAGGACACTTCATAATTTTATGCTTTTTTTTCCCTGGGGCTCTGGGAAAAATACAGACCAAAATATGAAACCCTATTCTACTCTGTGTTATGAAGGGGTTTTTTTTTACTCACTCATGACATAATGTCTGATCATCTCCGATAGGTCATTCAGCATGAGTATATGTGGACATGTGCAGGTTTCTATGACAGGAAGCAAAGTCAAAGGCAGGTCTCCTGTGCTTAAGTAGTTCATGCTAACCGCTAGCTCTGTGGAGAAGTTGATCCCGCAGTTTGGGGCTGACTCCGCTCACTCACTAGTCTCCCCAAAAATTGTATAGATGCTATTAAGCAACAGGGTTGGCTGATCAGGCCTAAATCCCACCAGCCAGGCTTGGCACCTGTCAAATCAGACCTGGCATATGAGCAAGAGCTGGTTTTCTAAAAAGAAAGTCCACTTCAACGGAGGACAAGACAGTGTCTGTAACACTGCTAACTGCAATGCAAAGCTTAGCTGAGCAAAATCAGACCTACACAACACCTGCACGGTAGTTTCAGACTGGACTCCAGCACAAACCTCAGAACTCTCCTTATAATGTTATTTTAGGATCTCAGGCACACCTCAAAACCCAACCTGGATTATGGGCGTTCAGCACTAGTCAATGAAAAAAAACACAGAACAAGAAGTGACCCTGAACTTGACAGCTCTGAAAACAAGTTATATATAAGGAACACATGAGAGACAGAGCAATAGTCATCACATATGAACATACATGGATTTATGTCTGAATTTTTGTCTGAGTGCATGTGCACATGCCTCTGTGTGAGAGAGAGAATGCACACACACTTGCACACAGAAAGTTTCTTATGATTAATTAAATTTAGTAAGCAGTCATCAGAATCTGCACTTAACCTAGCCATTATTGAATCAGCAGATGAGTCTATATAAGGGCGTAGAAAGAAGTGAAAGTATTAGACTATTTCAAATTAATTAGACAATATGATCAGCTCAGGAGAAGCACTGCATTCCTAAGCAGATGAAAACAAGATGACATTTGCTGGCATATGAGCAGAGGCAGCCAGCAAAACTGGATTCAATTAAGAGAAGTGAGGAAAAGAACTGTAAGAGGTCTCAAACGTAGAAAGAAGAAAATTCAGCTGAAAGCAGTATGAAGAGGAAGCCAATGAACAGTTTCAGAGATGTTGGTGATGTGGTCAGTAAAAGCCAAGGAAAGCACTCCCAAGACTACTACTTAAAANACATGCTAGGAGTATAGAGAAGTGCAAAAACTGTGGGTAAAACAATATTAGCAAATGGTACATTCACTGAGAAAAAAAAAATAGTTTTGATTGTCCCAAACTACTGGCAAACTAGTGACAGGCTGTCGCAAGTCAAATCAGATACATATCCAAGGGGAAGAAGGTGGAATCACCTCACTCTGTCGTGCACTGGTTAAATCTCTCACAAGGATGAAGGAACCGCACATTCAGCTCCTCTTCTGCCTGGCAGGCGTTGGACCTACACCTTCCAAAAGAATGATGGCATCCAAATACCAGGTGGTACAAAGAGCAGAGTCAGCCCACTCTGCCTAACAAAACCTAAGCGTCCACCAGACTAGAGGGCTGTTAGCCTCTGAGTCGCCGGCCTCATTCTGCAGCAGTAAAGCAAAGCACTCTACTCACATGCACAACAGGACTTTGCCAGGAGAGGGAACTGAAAATACCCCTACCATACAGCCAGCAGCCTCGGCATTCTTCCAGGAGGGACTCGCCTAGGAAAGTGAAGGCTGAGAGTTCAAAAAAGGAGTCCTAGCTAGTGAAAACAAACAGCCATTTTGGCAAGGAGTGGAAATACTGATCCAGGCTCACAGCAAAGTCCGTAACTCCTGGGCTAGCACCACTGATTTGCAGTGCATCATACCGATTTAAAAAGAAGCGTAACAAAAAAAAAAAAAAAAAAAAAAAATAACAACTTGGGCACTTCTTTTAGAGAAATACTTGATTACAGGTAGTCGAAAGAAAGNATGGCGTTTGCAATTTGAAGGGCAAATTTAATGTAACTGGAGACAAATCCTATACTGTAATCAGAGACAAAATAATCACGTACAATCAAATTTGTCTTTCCTGAGACTTGTAGCCCAGCAGATAATCCTTCTTCACAGCTCTTAATCTAATTTGCTAGTAATTGTGACCTATCTCAAACCCCCATTATTCACCTCAACTGGGTATCATACCTAAAATTCGGGAGATTTACATGGAGTTTTGCTTATGGAGGGGCCTTTCTTTCAACTGCAAAAAGCAATACAAAAACATGACAGACCTGAAATACCTTTTCTTTTAGAAACCCAATCTACAATTCCAATTGGTAAAGACACCTCTTGTGGCATAGAGACAGACAAGGATAATGCCCTGCTTCTGAATGAATACATTAAGCTTCACTACAGATTTCAGCAGAAATTAAATTTAATAGCAGCCAGAGTTCTGAAAATGCCTGTTAAATCCAGTACAATGTGGTATCTCAATATGTTAACCCAGTTTAGGAGGCTCTTACAAAACCAGCATTTTCTGAGAGCGGTAATGTGAGCAGAACTCCATAGGTTAGATGATTTAAAAAATTCTATATGAAAAGAAAGTCGAGTAAATTAATGGCCAGCCTTGCTCCTGCATGTTACGAAGCCCTGGCAGACAGCACAGCAGTTAGCCTCCTGTAACACCTTCACTGTTGACTCATTTGTGAGTCATTGCATTTTTAGCAGAGACATCACGTTGCAATTCTGTTGTTAGGAGCCAGAGACATTCTGTAAGAAACAATGTATGCGCTTTCTGAGCTGATTCAGACCTGTGTGCAGCAGCAGAATAATAATAATGTGCTGGCATCTGTGTCTCCCCTTCTCCCCCCAGCCTATCAAGTGGTCTGACTGCTGGCTTTATATAAGCAGAGACACTGCCATTTTAAAGCTGATGATTTTCTTTTTTTTTTTTAAAATGTTTTTCAGATTTTTTTATTGCCAGGTTAATTCATAACCAAGACTATTAAAAAAAAAATACCCCAAGCCTATTCTACTTGTTTAAACTGCATCACCTGTGTCCTACATTATAAAATTTTAATTAAACAAACTTAGTTGCTGGAAGGTAAAATTAAAAAAAATTAATTTACAGTGTTTATCAGAAAAAAAAAAATCACCTGAGTTGGAAGCAAGAAAGAAAACCTTGAACAGCAGAGTTGTTTGGAATTCATAAATATAGATAAACCGAAGTCAAAGGAGGTATGTCAAACTGCACCTAGAAGCCCACGGTAGAAATGTCCAACTTCTTTACAGGAAAAGTAAATGCATACCGGTCTCAATCCTAAGAAAAATCTCAACAATGAAAGCCAGTTTGGAACTGGTTAGGATTAGCACTCTCATGAAAATGCAGATAAATGGAGTTAAGGTACCTATCCAAAGACAGCCTTTAATACAAAGGCGCTAACAAATGCCAGGTTCCCAGCTGTTCTTGACATTTCCCCAATGTTTGCAGTGTTCTTCTGGATGCTGTACATAATAGACTACTTTGCAGCATAAAATAACACCAATTTTGGCTTTAACGGGAGCTGTAACACAGAGCACTGCATTTTGTTGCACGATACGCTACAATCTTCTAGACCTCAAGAGAGGAAGAAGCCTTTTTTTTGATAAGGCCTTTAAATCACAGAAAGGTCTTCCCATTTTAAAAAAAAAAAAAAAAAATCTTCTGGAGTTTAGATGTGAGAAAAATATTTATAAAGAATATTCATCAACTCATTGTCAGGCCAAATTTTACCAGAAATAAAAGCAATGTTTCACAAGACAATTTGGCTGGATTCTCAAGAAGCAGCCCATAAATGAGCAATGAACCGCAGTCCAAATGTAGCTTTAATGCTTGGGAACAAAAGTCCTGGTGACTTCCAGTAATATTTATGTTCTCCAGAGCCAAAACCCTTTCAGACTTTTAAGTCACTTAAGGCAAGGCAAAAAAGATGCACTTAGGCAGAACATAGGTGCTTATGCCCACTACTGCACCATGGAAAATCCCTCTCCATTGCTGCTTCCTAAAATTCAGTTGCCTAAGCAACTGTGATCAGGACACGTAAACCAGGCAGTGAACAGGCACAGGGAGCCCTATCGCACATTTAGGAGTTAAGGGTTGGCACGAAATGCACAGATGGCTGTGCCGCCTTTAAAACCCAGACGACAGAGAAGGAGCTGGTACCCTTTTATCCAACAGACTAGCAGAGAAAAGAAAAGCACAGGCTTCAGGCTCAGCTTCTTCCTTCAGTTGAAAGGATTCAAGTATGCATCTCCCATTTCCCTGCTACCCAGACTTCAAATTTTGCTGGGGTAGGTCCACTTCCACCTCCCCCTCTAGAGCAGATTTACTTCATGGGCAGTATTTCAAAATTAATTGCTTCAAAAGATGAAAAAGAAGATGCCTTTGCAGTGAACCAGTTAGGTAGTCACCTGGCAGAAGAAACCCTAGATGAAAACCACGGAGCAAAGCAAGCATGTGTGCTCTAGGTTATGTGCATATTGGATACAAGACTGACATAACCGGCCCTTAAAGAACTCCAAACATTGTAAGATTCTTGTACTTTTGAGGGATAATTCAAAACACTGCATCACTGTAACATAAAAGAAATTCCTGCACAGGGATGTGAAGCTTTTCTGCTCAGTTTCTCAAGGCCAGAATGAAGGCTTAAAATAGCCATTGCTGACTCATGCTATTTCCAACAGACTATAAAGGGGTGAAGGATCCAAATGGCTTTCTACCACGCTAAAAGTGCCTGTAGGCTTGGATTTACATGGAGGTGTTACCAAACATTGTTAGGAGTTCTTTCACAAAACGTTTTTCACAGGAAAGTGCTCACTGCGTAAACTAAAAGTTCCCCAGAGACATCCGTTTTGATCATCAATCAGTTTTGATTAAATTTTCTTTGGAAGTATTTGTCTAAGCTGATTTATCTGATCTGGATTTTTGGTTGAAACCAATACCCAGAAGGATTAAGCCAAACTGTTAGAGAAGTCACCTTTAACATTCATGTTCAGATTACTCTTGTGCCGCCTTCTTTACCCAGTTCAGGGAATATCTAACTATTTAGATGAACTGGAATTGCTACAACTGGAAACCCTATACTATATCGAAATTAGCATAGTGTGGTACAATAGGACTGGGTCCTTGGTGACGAGGACCTAACATCTACCCTATATACATTTTCATAGGTCTTCAGACTAGCTGTAGTCTGGTTTTCCGGGCTGGGCACCCATGAAAGGTTGAAGCACAGTAGATACGTTCCAGAGGTGTGTGTATCCTTTTACTTTCATCCAACAGAACGCAAGTTTACATGCTCTGAGATTGATCTGCAAAGTAAATTGAGTGTCTTAAATAGGGAATAATCAGGAGATTTGATTCAGAAGTGCCATCACGATGTGAACTACAATGTCAATGCAGATGCACGTCTATGAGAGGAGCTCTATTGTTCACAGAGCAAGAGCATGAATCCAAGCATTTCCAAGCAAGCACCCTGCTCACTGGGGTATTCTAGAACTTATCTTGATTTCCATTCAAAAGCTCCAAGGGCTTCAAGTGTCATTCCAATACAAAAGACAAACAACTGGTGGAACTTCCATATTTTCATGAGAGAGAATTCTCATTTCTCTGGACAGCTTAGCTGTTATTGCTATATTACCATTAATACCAAGTACCAGGGAAGATGGAAAACCAATGTTGCCAGCTCCTACAAGTCTCCATTTTTATTAAAATGGCAGTCCTGAAGGCATGTGATTATGTAAGAATCTTGAGTTTCATTTCACGAAAAATAAAAAATTCTTCCCCACACAGAGAAAAACTTGAAAATGTGTCCTCTAAAAGAACAAAAGCCAGAAGGCAAACAGGAAGAAATTAAACTGAGTATTTTTGAAGGAGATCTCGGCGTTTTCAAGGCAAACTCATGAATTTGATGGACGAATGATTCTTTTTTGGACTATTTGTTGTCTCAGTAACAATAAGATTCCCCCCAGGGTTTTAACTCCATTTCCTTCACACGTTATAAACTACAACATGTCTGGCCTTGCCTTGTTAGTTAGAATTAGCCAGCATGCTCTTGACATTGTACAAGGCAAAGGCTGTTGCCTCCTAGGCAAAGGGCATAAGGCCTTTGTTCAACCCATCCACACTGCCGCAAGGACGACTTGGATCCTGCGAAGATGTCACGCCAGAGTTGCCTGAAGTGTGGCAGGGCTCAGACTACGCCTGTGCCTGAATATCTGCTTGCATGTATTCAATACAGGCAATAAAAAGAGTCTCAGCATGTTCTTAGATTTAGAGCCACACTTGACTGACAAATATGCCCCAAGGGGGCTTGTCTCCCCTAGCAGAGCCTCTGAATTGGTACTGGCACATAAGCAACCAGACTTGCTTGTCCCTGGTTTTCTTGCTAAAGAGGGTGGTGGGGTTTGCCATGAAGTAATACATCTGATTTGAGAAGAATTAATACATTTCATATCTGCAGTCACCAAGCAGAACAGCTTCCAATTAATGCCAATTTGATGCAGAATTTGAATAAGTTCCCTATCATTTGCCTTATGCGAGGGAAAACTTTCTGTAATGCCAGTTCTGAGTTGCACCCTAGCTTACAAAGGATACGGAAAACAATCCCAGCGGCCGTGACGTGTAAGTAAAAGGAAAGTTGTGAAGGACTTTCGTATGTTGGGCTGTATTGGGTTAAGGATACAGTATTTCCCAGATTATATGCAACATATAAATTCCACTTACCAAAGCTTTTCCTTCATTATTACCTTCTGGATAGTGTGGGTTAAGCTGGAAAAGAAAAGAAGTCAAATACTAACTTGATAGCTTTTAGACATTTCAGAACTCAGGGGAGAGGGGTTGGTTCAGTTCTCTATCATGTATCCACCCTGCAAGAGGACAGTGGAATATTTAGAAGCAGTATGAGAACGAGAGGATAAGAATTACCGACCCAATTTCTGACTGACTTAACTGGCTACGTCCTCACTTCAAAAAAGTGCATCTTGCAGTCAAGCTTGTTAACTCAAGAGAGGAATCTCAAATAACCAAAACCAAAAAGAATGATGGAGAAAGCACAGATAGTTACTAATCTAAACACAGCAAGTTACAGTCACCCACACACATACACACGCAACCACTTCCAGGATTGACCTTGAGCAGATATATTGAGATAAAAAACTAACGTGCTTAATGTCTACTGAGATTTTACAGGAAGAGAGTGAACTCAGAATAAACACATCTTTGACACAGGAATAGCAATGCCACTATAGACAAATGTTTGATTACCCTGTGATTCTGTTTAACCGTAATTAACGGGGATAATATTTTCTATGTCATACCAGGATTATCAAGCATTAATTAATAACTAAAGTAGTATGAGAAGCTTGGATGAAAGACACTATATAATAATAAAGGTAAAGTATTATTATTTAACAGTGTTTAATATGATTTTACTGTTGACAAGGGAAATATGTAGACTAGAAGATGAGGGATTATATAGGCAGACATATACACTCAAATAAACAAACACACATCCACCCACACACTGGCTGCACATGAAACCTTTCAAGATTTGACTTACATAATGAAACAATTTTGCCTCAATATTTACCATATTCTATGACACAGGATATGCCTTCAAAGCATTGAAAATGCTGAAGTGAAATTATTAGTTATATAAGGTTATTTAGTTTTTAAGCAACGACAGCGTGTATACATCCTACAGATAAGTACAGTCAGTTTCTTGGCTTGAATTTGGCATTACCAGCGTGGAAGAGACAGAAGTGAATTGCACAGGGCAAGCTGAACGAACCCCAGTAAAACTTTTCAATATCACGTCATCATACATCTAACCTTACACAGACAAATACTGGGAAGAGGTTTTATTACGTTTATAAGGTTTTTATTAATACTGTATCATTTATATCCCTTTACCCAAAAAAACCAGCCCCTCTCCACATCATGAGCCTGAAGAAAGGAGGAAAACTTTTAGATATTCCTAAAATTGCTGAAAATACCTTCCCTCTGTGCCAGGACTTGATTGCTAACACAGAAATTTCCAAACGTTTATTCTCCTGTCTTCATTTCAGTACTTGCCTTAGCCATTGTGTTACCCTCACAAATCTAATTTAGAGAGCCTGCTTTCCTCCCTGCATTGACACCTATCCCGAATCTTGCATTTTGCTCCTCCATGACATTCTCACAGTCTCCCAGCTCCAACTCCCACCTACTTCTGTTATACAGCAAGAGGAATGGGAGACAAACACTGAACAGACAACTAGAAGATCTACATATATACATACATGTACGCATACATCTATATGTAACTGTTTTCCTATAGGTTTGGTTTCTTCATAAGTTCTCACACTTCTTTCAGCATTACCTTTGTTCACCTGACACCTTAGAATAATTCTAGTTGCCCATTCTAACAGCCAAGCTCAGCTCTCTACCTTTAGTCCTCCGTCAAGAACAGAGAAAATTACCAGGCAGTATTCCTTAGTCACAGCCACACACGGTGGCGTTGAATTCAGCACAGGTGCAGAGAAGGTACAGAAAGGCTAAATTCAATCCTACCTTCAGATTCTGCTGGCTGTAAGTAAGCGAGAAAAAGTCTGGGTCATCTCAGGTTTGTCACTAGACTCAGCACAGAGAACCATGCACTGAGGACTAGATCTTCAAATGGAATAAATCTATGATGTTTCATTGAAGGGCCCGAGTGAATGCCGTTGTCTACCCAGTATGAATTGGGCCCTGAATTCTGCTATTCTTCAGCTGTTTGCTTTCAACACAATGATGCTTTAAAAAAAAAAAAATATATATAGCAACAACAGGAGAAACTAGGAAAATCTCTCTCCCACACCACTTCTTGCCTACTTTAAAAATGACTAAACAGATTGCCCTCCAATTTCCAAAACAGTTCACTTGCAGACAGAGGCTGAGGGAGACAGAAGGCTCAAATGAAAAATAAAGTGTATCCTTAATGATGGTTTTTCTTGCCCCACCATAACAGAAATAATAAAACTAACAAGATGCTGTTTAGAGAAAGCTTTGAGATGCTGATGTTAAACAGTAAATACAATGGAATGCAGTTTTAGGGCTGACGTTCATGGCCCCAGTTTTAGCTATGCTGAGCAGCTGCCACTTTCATTTTCCTTTCAGCTGAGGTTGTTGGTGCTGAGCATCTCTGAAAATCAGCTATTATCCCATACTATATTCTCCAGGTAGAGAGACATAAATCATGTAGTGTTGTATGTCATAACCTGTTCTGAGTCCTTTTCAATATCCGAGTAGAGCAGAATGAGGTAAGGACAGAGTGACAGTCTTAAGACTCCAAAATCTATTGCTTTTTCTGATTTATGTAAGATCACCTCTATGTTCTTCAATAAACCCCCAAAACAAAAGAATCCTTAAAAATTACAACATTAATAATTTTTTCCCTTGTTGCTAATGAAATCAAGTAAAATTATTTGCAGGTGTTTAGAAAGTAAGAACACTATGCTAAAATGGGCCTCATTTAAGCTCAACCACCTTCAAGCTTTTTTGTGTCATTAGATGCGTTGAAGTTGCAATGTTACTGAAGTGTAGCTAAAATACAGTAGTGTATATTTCTGTAAAATGCCACTGGAAGGTGCATGCAGTCAATACACAGTAAGAACATGACGCATTGTAAACTGCAGAGCTCAAGCGAGTGTGATTGTATAAATCATTATTGTAATAGCTTCATTATATGGGGGTTTTTTTAGAGTATATCTCCAACAGCTTCTCTTCCAATGCAGAATAATCCAGAAATCCTGATGTTCCGCTGCTGGTTTTTCAACAAACTTAGGTACAGCCATTTTTCACCTTTCCATGGATGGGAGAGAAAAAGGTATCGCAAAACGAGAGTTCAGCCTCCTCACGGCTGAAAACTAAATATCATCAAAGACCTTGAAACTCATTTCATGTTATGGCACGCTCATGATACTCACTGTAACATCCCAACACTTGCCCATTACGTAGGGCCACGTTACCTAACCACCTGAGTAAATGGCAATCGCTATATGGTGGTAAGGGAGGTGCAATCTACATCAAGTAACACAGACTGCATTACTACAGAATAACTAGGGAAGGGCAGAGGAGAATTCACATCAGTGAAGCTGTGAAGTGGCCACCTGATAGTTGTGCTCGTCCTTCACTCCACTGCCACACAGAAGGCCAGCTCTGTTGTGGGGATTTTGCAGTTGGGCAAGGCTAAGATAATCAACTCTCACAGCTCCAATGACAATGATTTATGACACCACAAACACTTCATCTTTTTCAGTTGCTTATACATATGAACCCGGACCCAACTCTACACATCCTCCAGCCTACATAAAATCTCCTAAACTCCAGAAAATGGGGCTACCACATCAACTTTTCTTGCACATCACAGCACATCACAGCACCATGGAAGACATTACGGTTTCACACGCACCAGCTAACAGCACACACTGACTTAGGTGCTGCATGAGCTTTACCTTATGCTAAGGCCCTATCAACAGGTAAGTACCACTGTAACTGCAAATGCAATTTGCACAATATAGTTCACAGGAAGTATCTGAGACCTCGACTTGTTTTGGGCTCAATCTCCTGGGGAGAAGAGAGCTTGGAAGCAGCCTAGCAAACTTGTCAGCAGACAAGGACAGTCAGTGCCATGAGAAGGCCACCACCACCACCACACAAGATCATGGTTTTAAACACTAAAATCATTGACTATTTTGGCATTTATAGAAAGATTTACAACTACAGAGAAGACAACACATTCTTTAAATCTAAACAGAACTTGCATTTACTTGCACACTTTTCTAAGAAGCCAAATCCCCAACTCACCATCTACACAGGGTATCTATCTGCAAGAACCTGAACGTAGGGTCAGCATTGCAGGTGGTCCTCCTGGGTGTATAAAAATTGATGTCTCTTAGATAGATTTCATGTTCAGCCTTTGTACATGGTGGCATGTAAAAGGAGTAGACGTATGAACGCATACATATACTCGTACTGTGGGAGCACCAGAAGGCCCCCAGTAGAGAGTATGTGTGGCAAACACATAACAGAAGCCAGCTTTTACAGGTGGAAAACTGAGGTATAAACAAAGTCTTTAACCATTTCTGGTTAAAATTATTTGGAAGGGCAAGGAATCTCATTCCTAAATTTTTGCCCAATGCCCTCATAATGTGATCATCCTCCTGCAAAGTCTGCTTAGTAGGAGAACAACTTTCTCCTGTGTGTGTTTATGTGTTACTTCTGGTATTTGGTGCTCAGAGAATGCAAGTGCCCTGCTAATCCTGAGAGGTATCCTGTTAGATCGAGTGCCAGAAGTCCCAGGCTCTGTCATCTCTACTGATGACGTCTCTACTGATTAAAGTTAGTCAAAGTTATATCTTAAAGTTTTCAATACATAAGACTTTAACACTGCATTAACTCCTGAGGTTTTACTATTGAGCAGAACAACTTCTCACTAATAAGTTATTCCTGGCTCTAATTTTATTTTTGCATCTTCACGTAGTAAGATATGCTTTACAGTCCAACAACTGAATTATAAACCTCAGTCCATACTGTGGACAGTTTGACATTTCACCTTTATACTGAATGCTGCTTTCCTAGACAGAGGAATGCACGGAAAGCACCCAAACAGGCTATTTTTGGACACTCTTAATTAAGGAGGAGAGAGAGCACTTTGGGGAAAGAAACACCCATGCTGATTTTAATCAAATTTTGTTGACTAGGTAAAGGCTATTTAAAACATCTCGTCAGGGAAAGAATTAGATTGCCAAATTCCAGCTAAATGAGCGTTCTAACGACTCAGTTAAAACCCGCATTTATGAAGGAAACCCTGACAAAGAATAAAAGGATCTAATTCAACACACATAAACAGTTCCCATTTCATTTGATAACCAGCCTGTTAACACACAGCCTGTTACCCAATCAACAAGGGCAAGTGTTTCAGAAAAAAAAAGCCACCATAAAAGAAAAAAAATCCACTTCTCAAATCTTTCATCTTCATTAGGCTTGCTTTGTTCTTTGTTAATGTCATACTGATTAGCTTTCGATAAATCTAAAGGACTTTTGCACAATTTCAAAGACTTCAGTGGTATTCAAGGGACTTTTGCCATCTTATTAACTTGCTGGAGAAAAGCTGGCTACGACTCTACCTCGATAAACCCCATTCAACACTGCCACAGCAGCGGCACAAAGTTCCTGATAATCACCATCTGAGGAAAGTTTAAAAATCTTAAAAGGCCTTTTATTTCAGGATTGCATTTTGCTGCTCTTTTGCTTATGAGCCGTGTCTTAGCAGATCAGATGAGTTTCCAGGGAGCACCAGGAGAGCTGAACCTTTTTTTGTCTGTTTCAGGCCCCCCATGCAGCACAAGCAGAGTGAAGTGGGCAGGGACAGCCAGCCCCGCGTAGGGGAACTACCTGCTAGTCAAAAACTGGGATGAGAATCAGCTCTGACATCTTCCTCTCCCAGTTATTCACCTTTGTCATAAGAAGAAAGGATAGGTCGTCCTGATGGCATTTTTAGCTGCCGTATAAACAATGGCAGGCCAGTGCCTTGGTATGCCTAAATCGCCACTGATTTAAAGGTCTCACATCCACGGCATAAGCTGGAGCTGCTCCAAAATGTAGCTCTACGTTAGGCCAGGAGAGAGTGGTGACTGGGAAATCCCTTTGCTCCTACTGTGATCAAGGGCAGAGAACCTGACCACCCACCGACGCCTGGTGCTCAGTCCAACGCAGCCATATCCCATTCTGCAGAGGAAGTCGACAGAAAGAAAAATGTCTAAGAGATCCTTTAGTCTAACCTGAATGCTGGGCCATAACCTCAGTATAAGCTTCAGCAGCTCCATGCCAACATGTGCTATATGAAAAAGCATCTTCAAGGGTTATCCTCTAAATATTAATATCCCATATGCCTTTCACTGGTTCTCCCAGAAATAACTAGGGATGATTGAATTAGACATTACTGAAATTTCTACCACTAAAAAAAAAAAACCCAAACAAAACACACACACACAAAACCCAACAATAAAAAAACCCAAAAAACAAAAAACAAGGGAACCCACTAAACCTCCATCAAGCATCAAAAATAAAGAAAAAGAAGCACAAATCTAATAGAATAAAAGCTTCTTAAGTAATCTTGAAATAAGAAGCAAAAAAAAAAAATGCACTAAAGAACAGACTACACGTCTACATTTGCTGTTTTGGAACACATCAAAATGCAATACCAGCAGACACTGTATTTTTAATAACAGAAGCAGTCCTTACAATGATTAAATGACAATAAATGCTGTGTTAATGGCTTCACACTTCCCTTCCTCCTAAAGCTCATATGTATACAAACACGGCTCAAATGCAGCCAACTTCAGACAGGACTGAAAAAGCCCAGCTGAACAGAGCCTCACAGATCACTACTGCAAAACTAGCTGGCTGGGGGAAAAAATCCTTCCTCCGAGATCCAGATTTCTGAAGGTATTTGCACACCGACATACAAATGTTGTTCCTAACTTCCACCAAAGTCAAGACAAGTCAGGTCAAGAAATTTAGCTGCATTCCCAAGATTCTTAAAAACCTTGGGAAATCTAGCCCTGGATTTTGCTAAATGGACAGCTTCTAACTCTGCCACTTTAAAAAGCCACATCCAAGTCTGCGGAACAGGCCAGACTGGCTCTGTAAATCAGTAATCCATCCTCCTCCTCCTCTAGTCTCTGGATCTCTTCCATCTCTTCATGCATAGCTGTAAGTTATCCTTCACTCCTTACACAGCTTTAGAACAAAACCACACTCCTCCTACGAGACAGTGAAAAACAGAAATAAGGCTTACAGTGCCGAGTTCACCTTGTCACCTTGGCAAGCCCCTTTTCTTACGAGAACCTTTAATCACTGAGCCCAACAGATAGAAACTAATCAGAATGCCGTATTAACATTTAATGAAGAGACTGGAAAAAAATGACTCAAACAGAAGATTTTGAAGCAATCTCCAGGTAAGGAGGTCCCGCAGTACCAACAAATTAAACGTGTAAACAGATGCGTGAAGGCCTTGGTGGATGCTGCCATCTCCTGGTACCTTCTCTGCTTTGCAAACTGTTATCCTTGAGCAAAAGGTACCTGCACATCTTAAACAAGGCCATTTTTATCCAGTTATTTGCCTTACTGAACTTACTTTCCAAAGGCAGAAGGAACCACAGAGCATTTACCACTATGCTCTCCTCCTCTGCATGAGCTGTAGAATAAATTTTTCTGCAAAGGCTTGCTTCCATGTCACCCCAAAAAATACCACTGGCAAACAGTGGTCCTTTTTTGCTTCCTGAACACAAAAGATCTCTGTCAGTAGTCCACTTTCCAAAAACTGGATATCAAAAGGCCTAAATCAGGCCTAAATTATGGCCTTCAAATATCTAATCTCAGTTGCCTTACTAAAACAGCCTATGCAGTACTCCATTTTCCACAGCAGTTTAAGAAGGTGAAAGAAAAATAAGTCCATAAAACTACAGAGAAAGTTTCTCCAGAGCAGCTCCAAGGGGTTAATCCCAGTTTATAGCCTCCAGTTTAAGAACTGATTTCCCTTTTACAATTTATTTTTTTTTTATCCCAGCTAATGCTGAGGATACTATTACTCATACAAATATGTAATCTTTCTTAAAATCTCATTAAACGCTTTGGTTTCTATTCTTGTGGCAGCAAGTTCCACTTCTTTACTATGTCCTATTCAGAAGGCAGGAGAGGATTATTTTCTATCAATATTAACTTGAACATGCACTCGGCTGTCTTCACCATGATCCAAATCAAGTGATTACTACAACAGGATTAAATTTATTATTAACAGTATGGCTCTGCCCACCTGGATAAACACATATTATAACGATATATAGCATATAGCAGGCGAATATTTTGAATATTAGGACATAACAGAAATCCATTTAAAAGAATGTAAACTAAGATTAACAGCAGTTCTCAATTTAAAGTGAATGATGTACATAAGCTTCTCTGAAAAGAAACTTGGGCAATTTTGACAGAAAAGTAGAGTGAGATAATAGGGGAAGAAATTATTCAGGAAAGATGAGATAAATATAGAATCACAGAATCATTAAGGTTGGAAAACACCTCTAAGATCATCAAGACCAACCGTCAACCCAACACCACCATGCCTCCTAAACCAGGCCCTGCAGTGCCATGTCTACACCTTTTTTGAACGCCTCCAGGGATGACGACTCCACCACCTCTCTGGGCAGCCTGTTCCAATGCTTGACCACTCTTTCGGTAAAGAAATTCTTCCTGATGTCCAATCTAAACCTCCCCTGACGCAACTTGAGGCCATTTCCTCTCGTCCTATCGCTAGTTACTTGGGAGAAGAGTCCAACACCCACTTCACTACAACCTCCTTTCAGGTAGTTGTAGGCTACAGTTGTAGCTGAGGTCTCCTCTCAGCCTCCTCTTCTCCAGACTAAACAACCCCAGTTCCCTCAGTCGATCCTCACAAGATTTGTTTTCTAGACCCTTCACCAGCTTCATTGCCCTTCTCTGGACACGCTCCAGCACCTCAATGTCCTTCTTGTACTGAGGGGCCCAAAACTGAACACAGTATTTGAGGTGCGTCCTCACCAGTGCCGAGTACAGGGGCACGATCACTTCCCTACTCCAGCTGGTCACACTATTCCTGATGCAAGCCAGGATGCCATTGGCCTTCTTGGCCACCTGGGCACACTGCTGGCTCATGCTCAGCCGGCTGTCGACCAGCACCCCCAAGTAACTTTTATTGGCCATTGATTCAAGGGTTCTCAGCAAGTGGTTTACACCACCACGAGGTGAAATTCAGCTAACAGTCCCACAAGGCAAGACCTTTGACACTGGCTTCAGCAGTTCTGTTAATCCCCACCAACCACCTGTGCCCCCGTGCCTTAGCATGACCCATCAGGTCAGTATCTGAGACGCCCTTGACCCCTGAGCACCTAAATGCTCACGTTCCACTGACTTCAAAAACAAGGCTGCTCCCAAGAGCTTTACTGAATGAGGGCCTTTATATGAGCAACAATTTGGTTTAATGAATGAAGCACACTACAAGTCAGAAAAAGTATATGTGGTTCTGCCATTACCTCTGAGCTCATTGCTTCAACCTATTGCATTGGCCAGCCTGTTCCCACTCTTCTCTTTCGTTTAGAACTTCAGGGCACAGATTACCTTTTGGAGCAACACCAGTACTCTATGCACTACCTTGGAAGACACAGTAATAATTTGAACCCTTGTTTACGACCACAATTTTATAGAATCACACAAGGTAAACACTAAGGCTGCCATCTTACCCGCATTATCTTAATTCATTTAGTATAGTATAGTTAATTCAGTGTTAAGGACAATTACCTCACCAGATTTACTACCATATCTTGGCCAAGGTATCTAGTAACTCTAGTTTAGTCTATTCAACTAAGTAAAACAGAATTACCACAGATTTTTCCTTACAAATTCTGCACTGTGATTATGTACGTGTTCACAATGTTTCACAAGCGATGTACTGTGGTTTACCTGTTGTCTACTGCAATATATGAGACTAGCATGTGATTTGATATTTCCATATATATTTTGTGATTATTTTAGCAATATCCATCTCACCTGAGAAGTTTAATATGAAATGACAGACTTACCCTGCATTTCTTCTGTGTGCATATATGCATGCGTGGGCACACACATTTCTGTTTAACACCCTCATACAAGTGTTAATAGTTTTGGTACAGATTATCCAGTTTAGAAATCACAGGACTGGAGCTGCTATACACATGGAGAACAATATTAAAGGTGCATGTTTTGGTTCAGCACAATCAATACGCTGATTCAGTTCAAAGAGACTCTTATCCTGGCGATTAGAATATTGAAAAGGTTACGTGTGTTCATGAGAAAGGCACAGCTGTGCGGTCCCAACCTGCAGCATTTGAAAGGCTGTTCCAAGTAAATTGCAGCTCGCTCCCACGCACAGACAGATAGATTTGGGTGCGTTCTACATGTGGTACATGCACCGAAAAGACTTTAAAAAAAAAAATTTGGGAAAGTCTTTGTTGCTTTGAAGCATTTAATTTTCACCTAACCTTACAGCCTTTCTTCATAAATATAAAAAATCAAAATAACTTGGGTCATTTTGCTGTAACCAGGGCTAAAAAAAGAATCTTCTACAGAACTTTTTCTAAAAGACTGCTGACTCTGTGAAGATGAGAATAAAACTCAGCAGCCTGGATCTTAGCTGGTGGCTTAGTGTCTAAATCTCCTGCTAAGGACCTGGCTCAGCTCTTTCAGGTGAAACCAAGCCCTTCTGACACTAACAGCAGAACTCCCACTGTCTCCAAAGAAGAGAATTTCTCTTTCTGATTTTTCAGCTGAGTATTTGGTTGCACTTTTTTATGATTTCAACGTTTTGGGAATGCCTGAGCCAGTGGCTTCAGGTTTCCAAATGCCAGACATGTAGGAGACATTCTCACCTATCCAGGTTTCCAATGTCCCAAGTCTTACCACCAAACATGAAACCCTTTCTTCAGCATCTCCCTCCCGTGCCTTAAGTAATTGTCTGAGAGCATACACACATCTGATGTGTCACACCATGTCCCCAGGACGTGCACAGGAGTAGGAGAATGACAATGCAGCTATGTGCAATTAGCAAATGTCTTCCACTGGGTCTCCTTTAGCAGGGGGTCTTTCACGGTGGCTCACCTTCAGCCCATAGTCTGGTAGTAGGGTCTAGGTTGCTCTATGATATTAGTAGGTCTTAAGGAACTTCAAAGCATATTAATGAAAATTAGCCTAAGTAATGCCAAGTGGAAAGAGGATTAAAGAAAATGGTACTACTTGAGACTGTGTCAGAAGTCAGAGGTATCAGAGGACCCTTAGTCTTTCAAAGGCAACAAAAGCTGGATGACTGTGATTCTTAGGAACATGAAATTCAGGACTTACACATCCTGACTTCATTCTCTCAAGTTTATAAGAATTAGATTTACACATATTCATCTGTATGTTTTGTTTACTGAACAACTGTATTGCCTTTTTTTTTTTTTTTAAACTTACTTACTGTAGCATTGCAACACCTTTAAGTTTAATAGATTTAAATTCCTGAATTCTCTGGGGCAAGTGTCTTGAATTTTCTTAGTCCCCAGATCATCCCCTGGCCTTAACAAGCTGCAGTGGCATCCCTTCACTACCTGTCTCAGACCCACTGAGTCACAAATCAGGCTGACCAGTTACATCTGGCACAGGAAACCTCAGAGAAAAAAAAGAAGGCACAGCACTGCTCACACAAGGTACAAGCCTAACTGCGGAGGAGCAAAAGGAGACACCCACGTGAAGGACGCTTCTGCTTATTGTCTGAGACTTGACCCATGCAAGATTCCTCCACAGAAGTCTCCGTGGTATGTATCAAGCTGATTTCCAGAAGGATGAAGTAAGGAAAAGATGGTTATAAACCGTGATTAATCCTGATTTACAATAGCTCAAACTGTGACAGAAATTGTATCATTAGCCAACAACAGAACACTTAAAGGATTTGTGAATTTTGTTTATGTGTTTATACTTACTGCTCCATTCTAGATATGTTTATCATGGAAGCTTAAACAAAATCAGGTCATGGCAATGTGTGACGCTGTTGATAATTCATACCATGAGTAATCTTCCTGCACTGCAAGAGCACAGGTAAGTGTTCCATAAGCTTTGCCCAATTGATTTAAAGTTAGCTCACGCACATTAAGTGTCTGCCTGCCTGTTCATAAATCTTTGACATGTATGTCTGGCTGGTGTGTCGTGCCTGACGTGAACTGTGTAAAGTACAGTTCACAGGTTTTTATTACAGCGGTACCTTTAATATCTCCACCAGCAGGTATTTTACACTTCATAGATACAGTAGCTAATGCTGCTCTCCAGTCACAGCGTATCACCTCTGTTCAACTCAAATGCTCTTCCAGCCCTCACTCTACTGTGCCAATTGCACTCTCCATATCACGAGTCTTCCTGATGGCTGTTTCCTTTACAGAGGCTCAGGTTCAAAATTCAGTGTAGTGTGACACCTCTTCACCTGAAGATTTTTCCCCTGAAAAATCCCTGAACAGATGAGGTGTGGTGGGTCAGTCAGAGTGCTTGATGCCTTTCCTGAATCTCCATGAGCCTAGCTAGTCTGAATAAAATCTTTCTACTAGGAGCATCTCTCGCTGTAAGCAGAGAGGAAAAAGGAACCGTCTCTTACGTGGGAATACTGGTTGCCACTTGAAAATTAGCTATTATCAGCCAATATTAACTACACAATAAAGCCAGCTGGCTTCAGCCAAGCCAAAGTATTGCTGCAGCATGGAGGCAGCAGCGTAGAGCAGAGCAGTTAAGGTGTGTTGGCCCACTGCCTTTAAAGGGATGATGCTCTTCGCGACTCAGGCCTATCAGGTTTCTAATTTACACTGTGAGCTACTGCTAAAACCAATGAAAAGATCCAAATTACATTCAGTCTTAGATGGAAAATAATACCAGTTTCTGTCCTGGTGGTCCACTGTTTATTGTTTGACACTGGTTTTGACATAATTACAAGTAAGTAAAGGTTTGATAGCTCCTGTTTGCTCTTACTCTGAAATCAGTGCAGGCTGTGACAGGAGCTGGAAAGTGAAAGCAGCACCCTGGGAATACTAAGGACTTGTCTGCATATGGAAGTTGCACTGCTGTAAACGTAACTCAATCCAGTTACAGCAAGTCTTTTTTCAGGGATTCCCTAAGGTGCAGTGATTTATAACTGGCTCTTGTATTTGTAAATTTTCACACTCATGCTTGCAAGCATAAGTCAAAGAGGCAATCCTGCACAGACTTAACTAAATCAGTGGGAAAAAACCCTACTTTTCATTCCATTGATATAACTTGGACACTGACCAGTTCTAATATGGATTAGATATGACTTAAAAAGTTCACGGCTTCTTGCAACCAGGGAAAAATGCAAGGCTCTCCCATTTCACAAACTCGGTATTAGCTGATCTCTTCCAGCTTGTCAAGAGCCCTATTTTACTTTTAAAGACAATTATGGGTCTTAAAAGATATGAAGCTGCTCTTTTGGGGGGTCACAACACTATTTTGCCTTAACATAAAGTACCAGATAATAATCAGACAAGTTGCAAGATCCTCCTCCTCCTCCTGGACCTTCTGTTCCACCAAAAGGGACAAGATTTCCTCAGGCCTTTCTTTATTAAATTTTTTTTTTCGTCCAGAGTGCAACAGCAGAACACTGCAACCTGCTATAATCACAAAGCACTGTCATGACACCAACAGTCATGACAAGTTTGTCCTTCCCCAAGTTTCTACAGAACACAGAGATGCCTTGGACCACATGCTGGCTGGCAGGGATCAACACACTGAAATCAGCACCATAGAAACATTTTTTCAAGAAGTCTAGAGCCTGCAGGGGGAAAAAAGGAATGACAACTCCTGAATTAGAGCAGTTTAGAGTTATCTGTTCCAGTGCCTGCACACAGACTTCTCTGATCAAGCTCAATGATTACCTTGCATTCAGTTCCACTCTAAAAGCTTTAATCTGTATACGGCTGCCTGAGCCAGCAAAGAACATTTGACTGATCACAACACTACTCCCAAAACTAAGGGCAAACAAGAGCAGAGAGATAAATGAACCCAAGGATTTTCAGTGTAAATATGGTGGATATTTAACAGTGGTGTTTGCCCTGGCTGCCATGACAACAAACAGCAGATTCAAGACTCAACAGCACAGTTGAAATTAAGGTTATACGTTGTCTTGAACTCACCTACTAGTGTCCTGTAGTTCAGAAAATTTTCTTTGCAACCCTTGGATACAGCAATACAGCGTGACACAGCAGTGCACATCCAATTCTCCCCATTCAGACCTGATGTGAGATCTTTGCAGAGACCTACACTGTGGACCTACCTACTATGGCATTTCTGAATTAGCAGGACATGTATAGTACTTGGTTAGGCAGCACACAACTACTTGTTTAATTGACATTCTTACCTCTGCAGCTAAGTAGTTTCCAGTTGCCAAATGCTTAAATCTAAACAAGCTATTCCACTGTCCTGCCCCGCCCCGGCAAGGGTCATGATGGACAACCTAAAAGAAAAAGTACAGATTTTAATCATGCTCCTCAAGATCATACTTAGATCCCTGACATTTCTTACAGCTCATTCCAAATAAAAATATGTAAACTACAT